>JAZHYW010008012.1:0-12829 GCA_037355805.1 Ixodes ricinus | reverse complement strand
AGTGGGTCCCAGGACACTGTGGCCTCACGGGCAATGAAGCGGCAGACTGCCTCGCCAAAAGGCGCACTGGGATGGACAATATCAACGAGTCCCTCTTTCCCGTGGAGACACTCGGGAAATATTAAGGACAATGGTACGCACTAAGTGTAGTTCCACGTGGTTTGACGAACACTCTAAACGCTCCATTCTTTTTGAAATCGACCCTCAGATAAGATTCCGCGTACCCATTTCACTCCCACGCAGCATAGAAACATTACTACATAGGCTTCGTCTCAATGTTGCTTATACCGCTAATTTTTTATATCGCATCCATCGCGCAGAATCTCCAGAATGTGCATGTGGAGAGTCGGTCGAAGATGAAACTCATCTCCTACTAGAATGCTCGAGATTCGCAAAGTGTCGAAAAGAGCTTAATTTACGGCTCATGGTACTTGACGACCGCCCCTTGTCACTAAAGAAGCTGCTAGGACCTTGGCCTACGCCAGTTCTACAAAAGAGGGCTCTGTTTGCCTTACGCGATTTCATCTTGGAAACTAAAATAGCGGACAGTTATTGAGAGTTATACATCTGCAACAAGAACAACAGAAACGCAACACCAAAGTGGAAACATCATGATATGATAAATTTACATTGCATACATACTTCAACTGTGAAATTCTGTATATAATACTCATATACCTTAATTGTATATTATCGCGCTAAATTGAGCTTTAATGTGAAAAGTATTTGAATATTTTAATGTCATATCGCCCCTTTAGTGTATATTGTACAGTATACCACGAACGTTTGAGTGTAGGAATTATATGTAAATAGCCTGATGAATCATTGCACCCTGATGTAAATAGTGTGCTTTCATAACGTGGAGTGTAGAGCAGGGTGTTCTGTGCAGTGTTTGTTTTATGTGAGAACTGTGAACTCAACTGTGAACTCTCAAGGAAACGGACCCTAATCACTCAAGTTCAAAGGAGTAGCCGGCGCTGCTATAGCAGCAGCCAATGTCTCCTTTTTATTTTTTATCATTTATTAAAGAAAGAAGAAAAGATATTGCTTTTTTAGGTTAAAATCTTACCGTTTTTCTAGCTTCCTGTGAAAGTTTGAATTTCTGAAAATCGAAACGAAAGGTATACCTCGCGTGTAGGGCCTAAGGGAAATTGTTTCAGGCCTGGGTCACCGAATACCCACATCAACGTTTAGCGAGGAAGCGCCTGCGATCTTTAACCTTTTGTCCTAATCAACGATTTTACGAAGTGGCAGCTCTGAAGACTTTGATATAACGTGCTTTCGTTGCGATGGATTGCATTTGATCGCAGTGTTTGTTGGTTTATTTTTTCAAGTGACAAGCTGGCGTTTGCTCAAATGACGTATATGAAATGACCTGTTATATAACAATGCATCAACACATGCTATTAAACTTAGATGCTCAGAGATGTGTTCGTCTTTGCTAATTAACAAGTTTCGAGATCATCATTATTTTTACGTGTAATATTTATCTTTTATGTAGCTGGGCCCGTTCTGTGCTCATTAATGTCAGTGTGCAATGATGTTATCATCATGTGTGTACGGTTCTAAATATCCTCTTTGCAATGCCTACAAAGGACAAAATGACATCAGCCGACCCCAGCTCACGCGTTGGACACGAAAACTGCGTCACTCGGACGTATGCGCTCGTCAACAATCAAATCGTCGACGA
This sequence comes from Ixodes ricinus, assembly GCA_037355805.1. Taxonomy (NCBI): domain Eukaryota; kingdom Metazoa; phylum Arthropoda; class Arachnida; order Ixodida; family Ixodidae; genus Ixodes; species Ixodes ricinus. The sequence continues at coordinate 11,139 of JAZHYW010008012.1, read as the reverse complement.
TTATTTGAATTCGTGAGTTCGTGGCCAATGAGTGCACTGACGGAACTTACCATCACTGGCGAATGCCAAGTTCTATGGTGTTCTTAAAAAGCACGGTGGAAGCTTTGGGGTCATCGCACCGGTGCCCTAGCATGTTACGACCGCGTGATTTCACAGTTCGCTTTTGAGTTGAGGATTACAGCTAAGAAAGAAGAAGTTAAAAAATTATTTCATGGTCCCTTAAACACGGATATGTGTGCTACACCAGATAAAAATATTGACATTTTGCATGCCGGTAAACTTCCGGACGACCACTTGGCCTGTCGGCAAGAACACCTCATATCCGGCGTCCGTCTCTTTTGATGGCGTTAACAATCCTCTGGAGACCACCATGCTGTCCTTCTTGGCTCAACCCCGTCGACTGTTCATCGCCCAAACGAGGTTGAGACCGTCGTCGACGTCGCTCCTCGCCAGTCGGTGAGATAATCTCATCTTGAATGAATGATTGGGTCTTGAAGAAGTATGATGCTAAGCACACATTCGCTTACTATGGGGCAGTCGAGCAACAGTCCTGTCCCGAGGCAATCGTCCTGTCGTGGCCGGCGTTTTCGATTTTTGTTTCATAGGAGCAAAGTCTGAAAGTACAAGGCCGCCATCCCGGCGGCTCGGAAAACCACTAGCCTTTTCCGTGCACCTACGATAGTTAGCAGCTCTCGTCGCCCGACAGTCCCCGGGCTGCAAATCGTCTCACTTCACAGAAGAAACCGACACCGTTCCTCCAGAGGCCCGTGCCGTACCGCCATGCCAAGCGTATTTTATCACTTTTCAATGGACGAATGGAGATATCAACTAGCAAAAGTTGCCGCCCGGCGTCGCTAGCAGCACGGTTACCATGGCAGCCTCCCAGGCCCAAAATGGAGATCACTGTCGGCGCTTCTGACGTCGTGCATCATCAGATAATTTTGCGTCGTGTCGCTACTCTGGCATCTACGCTGCCATATAGAGTGGTTCTAGGCACCGCTTGCTAGTCGCGCGAGCAGACGTGCGGCAGCCACTAGCATCGTCTGCTATCGCGCCACCGTCTATCGTCGTCTGCAGTGCCCAAGAGACACGGACACAAAAGCTGCGCGTGGGCGTCCGTTTCCGCCTCCGGCCGTCTGCTACTCCGCCCCCGTGTAAAAAACGTCGGCAACGCTTGGAAGACGTGACCATGAAAGCGGCGTTCTAGCGTTCCATCATGCACGAGCCACGGTCCAATCCAAGCGCTTGTCAGCATCTGTCCATATGCCGTAAAAGGCGACCGAGAGGACGAAACAAATCAACAAAATAAATACGAAGCCACCGGTCTTCAGACCATAGGGCGCCCTATGGTTTGAAGACCGCTGGCTTCGCTTCATTTTCATAGAAGTTAAGCCTTTTTCTTCTTTTTTTTACTTTTCCCTCGGGTAAGTTCGCTGTTTGCGAATTTTATAGAAAAAATGCACCTCCTGTGGCCAACGCTGCACAAAATTGTAACGCGATAGGTTAAGAAACCGATTTTTGCGATCGATTTAAAGAGCCTGGTCGCTATTTGGGACACGGGGTAGTTAAAGTGGGACGCGAGGTTTAGGCCAGTTCCTCTACGTACCCCAGCACCCGCACAGCGCCAGCAGCGCTTCCGAAGGCGTGCACTTGCGATAGTTGTTTGCTGCAAACGAGATCGGTTAAGGAAATCCTCGTCTAAACACGTCGGTGAACGCAGAGCGACTCGCACTCGTTAAAATCGACGAGCTCGACGAGCTGCTCCCGTTCATCCCTCCGCAGACGCAGGCAGCCATGCTTGTTATCGTTTCAAACCGAAGCGGAAAGGAAATCTCGGGATATAATTGAAAACAATAATGACTTTATCTAGATCATTTGTTTCTCAAACTTAAAAAATAGTGTCGATTGAAATACTGTTACGGCACACAGAAAAAATTTTGCAACCAACACTTCAGACGTCAATCATCTCACCAGCCAATGAGAGATGCGAGCACCCTGTAAGCACGGGCGGGGCTTAGCGGGCTGCGACCTCCACATTCTGCAGCTATATTGCGCCTAATGGCGTAAATATTACAAAAAAAAACATTATTTTCTTTCAAAAATTAAACAATAAACATATACTCAACTTTCTAAAAAAAACACTTGCTTTTTTTCACTTGAGTGCCCCGTTAAAAGCGTGCTTCAAAGGCTCCGGCAGTGCGGTATGCGCGGAACACGGTAATGGCGTGCTAAAAGTCCCTAATGATCTGTGTGTGATTTATGTAGGCTGCGCCGCATAATATATGGGACCATTTAGAGGCAACGGACGTATGACGTGCCATGGCAACCTGAAAATTGGAGAGTCTCACCGCTGCGCGCAGCGCTTTAACTTTTAAATAGACCGCGGCCGATGTCATGGGCTATGCCAGCCAATCCAGCGATAAGAACATGCCAGGTGACCTGGCGCTCCGCGAGCCCCCAGGTCACACCGAAATGCATATGCTCTCAGTCACACCATCTACCCAAATGGTAGATGGTGCGACGTCAGTGCAGGTCAACACTGCGCTGACTCTGACTCTGCAAGACGCAATCCAAACTTCTTAGGGGACAACTGTCAAGGGTGGGGAACTCTCCGCAATTTCCCTAGCACTCGAAACTGTCAGGGACCTACGGAAATCAGAAGCAACAACGCCGCAAGACATCCGCATCTTCGCGGATTCAGCCGACGCTATTTCGGAATGCGGGAAAAGATCCAGCGCCAGCAGAAAGCTGAAGCTGATCAAGAAATTGATCGGTGAACACCAATACAAAGATATCCTGGGTTCCCGCACACATGGGAATCGAGGGCAACGAGAATGCTCACGCACTGGCTCGCCCGTCTCTTCTGTCTCTCCTCCGCCAGTCCAGACGTGAGATTCCACACTTAACAAACCATGACTACGCACGGCCTCCGATAGAGGCAGATCGTGCCAAAGAAATGGAGACTGATTATGAACCGGAAGAAGAGCGGCAACTTGTCAAGCTCGAGTGTATGAAGAAACTCAGAGAGCTCCTCCCAGACGCACCGGGAACAATTCCTCGAGGTTTGGCCGAAGAGAAAGAATTATTCTAACGAGAATACAAACAAACACAACATGTACGCCAGCGCGAATAGCCTCATGGTCGCGATCACCATCCTCTTCAAACCAAGGCCGATTCAATTTCTGCAACGACAACACGAAGAACGCCGACCAAACACACCTTATCTGGGACTGTCCCGGACTAGAGGCATGCAGAAGAAAACACAAACCGACGGAAATCATCGCACTAGAGGGATGGACTCACCCACCAGGTCCCTGTGACAAATCAAGAAAAACGATACTAAACTTGCTGCTTAAGTTCATCTTCGAGGCGGGCATCGACATCTACTGCTAATTTTTTGTTTAAAAGTATCCCTTCCCCACAACCTCTTAAGTGTTTCATCCTTCCCTTCTCGCCCAATGTACCAGCGTCCAAGCCAAGAGCTACTCGACGCACTCCCCTATCTCCTTTACCCTGTACTACGGTCAATAAAGCGCTTACAACTGTGCTCGTGTCTTCGGCTTCGCTCGCAACTTTCACGACCTATAGGGGGCGTGTTGGCGCCTATCAAAATGGCTGTCATCTGGATGATCGTCGTAGAACAGCAGTACGAGGGGGTGTGTGAGGCGTAAGTAACTCTAATCTTGCCTTATACGAGCAATATTAGAGCCTTACTTTATTTTTTCATGCATGGAAAGTGTAGGCGCGCACCTTTCTTGTGATGCCATCATCCAGGAGCTAGGGAGCGCGATTCTCACACCGCGGTACCACCATCGCTGAAAGTTGCGAATGCACACTAAAGTCGCTGGATCCGGGGAAGGAGCGCCATTGCCTTCCCTACCTGCTAGCCGGACACTAACATGTGCTAACTTACAGGCGTCCAGAACCTCGCAAGGCGATTGGATAATCCGTCTACGTTGCCATGGAAATCGCAATCTCATTTCATTTAAATCTTCGAAGCTTCGTGAGGGTCGTTTTAAAGGGATTGTCCGGTCAAATTTTGTATTCGAGAAAACAATTGGATATCATTGTTATTGCCTCGAGACGCATCGTACGTGCAATATCTGCATTTTATAATGCCCTCTGCATGAGTAATTGAATTTATACTGCTCCGATCGCACTCTAGCGTAAACGCTGCTTTCGGTGGCAACATTGGAGCTCTGACGTCACACAACACAAAGCGAGCATTTCTGTCTCGTCGTTCACCTGCGAGGGAACGCCTCAGCGTGCTTCGTTTTTGTTGTGCTCGGCTTATTTCGTGGTTGGGTGAGATTTTTGCTGCGCGGTTGGGTGCCACAACCACCGGGCAGCACATGCGAGCCAAGACATGTAGTTCCTCACGTTTCCGCGAGACGTGCAGTGACGAGCAAAATGGATCGTCGCCGTGCATAGGGACTGGGTTCCCGTCAAGATCGAGATCCCGCTTATGCAGCAATCATCTCACAGCGGAGGACTACAAGCTGAACTCTAAGCGGACAGAAGGCCCGTAAGCTGAAGTGTGATGCTGTGCCAACGATATTAAACTACGTCCATCCACTCCTTGCCCGAATCGGATCAATCAATTTGATTATGCAGCGAAACCGAAACCAACAGCTAGACCACCTGGACACGATACCAGAAGTTGTATTTAGCACGCGTGCAGCCAAATTGTGTTTGACCCGCATGTGAAAATGGAGCGAGGCTACGATTCACCAAGCTCGTCCAGGTCAAGTGACGACATGCCTTTGAACGATTCGCCATTTGCCTTCTACCCGCGGACATCGCCTCCGAGTGAACGACCCGCAGTCTCATCACCGATCCAGTGGACCCGCCGAAATGTGTATCCAGATGCCGCTTCGTGTTCCTAGTTGCCGCTTCAGAGGCGAAATCTGCATCCTTTGCTTTGCAAGCGCACCTAATTCGATCGGTGGCCGTCGCAGTTGTGTTTGCGCGAAACGGCATACGTTTGCTCGAAGCTTATGGCGGTTTTCGAGTAATATCCTGCTAAAGGAGTGACTTTTTTGCACACGCTTAGGAACTGCATTAAAAGAACCGTATTTCAGCAGGGTACAGCCTAAGAGACTATATAATTCGAAGCAAAATACAAGACATCCGTCGACCAACGCTCGTTATCCCCGACCATCCGACAAACCTTTGCGTTTTGTGACGTCACGCAGCAGCTACGGATGTCAGCCATTGACACTGGCGAAATTCGGGATGCAGTTTCGTACATACGCTCATGAAAGGTTTAATTAGTAACGGCATATCATATATCAAAATAAAAATGACGTTTGTCAACATGAAGGCTCCCTTGACGTAACGAGCGCAAAAACTTAAGTGCTTCCGGTTTCGACCGGACAATCCCATTAAAGCAGTCGCGCCAAGATCACCATGGAGCATCATCGAAGCGTTCCTCGCCGATATGCGCGTCTTTGGCACTCTTTACGCAATCAACTTATCAATCATGCCCATCTCCTTGGATGTCTTACAATTATGTTGTCCTTCTTGCGTATTTTACGAAAGTAAACCTTTTTTCAGTACCTTCAAGCACCGACACAGCTTATGGTGGTGGAACGAAGATGTACGCTTGTTTCGCCGGTGTGTGGATAGCAAAATCTCGGCCTACAAGAAACGTCTCCATAAAGTCCCCTTCACCAGCGGATCTAGATCGGCTCACCATGAACGGATGGGTCTAGGAGAAATTGCTCATATCATGGACCAAATTGACGACCATACGGGGAGCTGGGAGTTACTTTCGCAGGATCCAGCGACATTAGCGCACACCAGCTCGGAGCACGAAGGGCGAAAGCTCTCCGCTGCAGAACCCAGGATCCTGGGTTCAATCCCCACCCCTGCCCGTGTCGATCTGGATGAGCATCGTATCGGCGTGCGGTCGCGTATCACTGCTGCTGTTAAAAACCGTATGTTAGTGGTTGTACTGCACTGGCTAAATTTCTCATCTACAGCTGGGAGGCAAGTTGCCCGTTGAGGCAGACTATAAGTTCTAAGCTGTATAAACATACCCACAGCCTAATTTTTGTTTTCGGCTTCGCTTGCATTTATGATGAAAAAGAGATCTAATAGGCTAGTCCACCAATATTGAGCCACGAGTGAAGTCTACGCGCTCGTGCCGAGAGGTGCAATAGACCTATTGATAAATTACCCAAGCATCAAGAGGAATACTGGAAATGTAATTCTACGCGCCGCACGTTGACGAATGCGCGTGCAAGATGAAATTTATTTTGCTTTTGACCAGGTATTACCGCAGACATTTGCATGTGCAGCGCGTGTAACTACACTCGCAAGCATGTTCCTTGGCGCTTGGGTAATTTAGCAAAAGGTCACTAATCCGTACAATTTACAAACGCATAAAGGAAGATAGGCCACCGTATAGCCGAGGTGTATCAAGCGGACGCTACAAGCCATCGGAGTCAAGTCCTACACTGAGAGCATGTGACTTTTCGGTTTGATTTTGCGATTCCTGGAGCTTTGAGGTCACGTGGTGCTGGAATGGCTGGGATAGAGTTACCCTGGAATAGACCCTTTTCATGGCAAACGCCACCAGGTGGTGCTCCAGTCTTTGACGTCCCAGAGCCATATATGTAGAACATTTCGTCATCAATTGGCTAGAATAAGGCGAAAATAGGGGCACGTCATTGGTCGAAATTGTTTCAATGACCTTCGGCGCGATGATTGACAGCTTTTGTGACCGACCACTAGCCACAAATATTCTCCAAGCAGAGGCTATGAGCTTAACAAATATACCCTACAGTCAGAATTTATAGGGGAGGATGTATCTAAGTAGCTCATTTCAGCACGCTAGAGTTGAAATTGGCGAATCTTCGTAGCTGAAAGGGCAACGCGCATGACATTGTCGACACTGCGACATTCAGAACGCACTCAGTCTCTTTTGATTGGACTCCGTGTAGCATTCATGCTTTCTATCACTGGCGACATCAGCAAGCTCGACAGGCTTGCAAAGACTGAGCGACCGGAAGTCGCTTGAGACGCAAGTGGCAGTTTCTGTTTATAAACAGGAAAAGGATCTTATATAGAAAGTGTTAGTAGATAGTTCCGACACCTGTGATACCACCGATAACGATACGATGAATGCACAAAGGCGGCGGCGGGGTATCGCGTATAGTTATCGGAGCCTTCGAAGTCATCAGAACGATCTACTACAACTCTGATTTAGGTCGCTGCATCGGTCGCGGTCACCTCTTGAAAGTGGAAGGAAGGCGCAGCGGCGGGGGAGGCAACGCGCGTTGCCATGGCATCCCTACGTGGTACATTCCTCATCTGACAACTCAAACCGATTCTTTGCTATTACCGAAGCACCAACAAAATGTTGGGAACGCAAGCACACGTGCTGCACGCGCCCGTCGTCCCTGTATAAAATATACAAAGGAGATAATCAAAATAGGGCCTTCAGGAACGCACGTGCAAAGTGGCATTTGTTTTAGACTTGTAACATAGCCTCCTCTATACGGAGAAAGCCTGGCACATCGACGGCGAAGCCATAGGGCGAGCGGCCGCAGAAAAAAGGAGAGGAGAAGCGTGCGAAGCGGTGACCAATTTGGTAGCGCAGAGCAGAAAGGGCAGAGATAGACTGCGAGCGCTTGGGTCATGAGCGGCCGCTCCCCGAACCACGTTTGTTTTTGTGTTTTCGTCACCGTCGTTTTCGTACTCCGGGAGAAACGGCTGCGGCGACGGCGGCGATTCGAAAGGGCGCTGGCAACAATGCACGATGCCGGCGGCGTCGGCAGAGTTGTAGGTAGGGTGTCGCGAACCGGCCGAGGTTCGAGTTCGACCAGGTTCGACTTTTTCGAACTTTTAGTGGGAAATTCGACGAATCCTTGTATTGAGGTTCGACTCATCTGCGCATGCGCGACAGGCTGGCCAGTTGGCTTCGGATTGGATGGTAATGGCTGAGGGACGAATTAAGGGCAGCGTTGATTGGTTATTTCAGTTAATACAGTACAAGAACAAATAAGTTATTAACTTCTTCAGTGATTAGAATTAGTTTCTTTCAATTGCAACTGTTTATAAAATAAAATAACCATTTTCATAAAAAAAGTTTTCCAAACTTAGACATGCTTGTATCAAGGTCTGGCCACACTGTCCACAAAGTCGAACCGGTCGAATCTGGTGAAAAGTTCGAAGGTTCGTCGAACCGGTTCGACCCAGTCGAACCCCGAAAGTTCGACCTAAAAATCTGGTTCGACAAAAGTTCGCGACACCCCTAGTTGTAGGTGTGCCAGAGGAGTGCGCCGTCGTCGGACCATCGTGTCGTGCCGCGGAAGAACCAAACAGTTTTGACTGAGTAGTTTCGACGCCCAGGTGCCGAGGACCGTCATTTCAGTGGGAGTGTCCGATTAGCCACATTTGGAACGTCGCGTGTATGAGCTTCAACTGGACTACAGGCGCAACAATGTAAACAGTTCGTAAAGTAGTAGTAAAAATGTTTATTGTGGACGCTGCTACCGCTCGAGCCTCCGTTGAGTAAGCGACGAAGACTGATAAGGTATGCTAATCACAAAAGTGAACACGTAAATGACAGGTGCAGACATCTACACTGTGTGCATGTCTGTCCGTGTCCTTCACGTTTTATTTTTTCGTCCTTAGCACTAAAACGCGAGTTGCTCTCGTTTCTCACGGAAGCTAAAGTTGCGTATCATATTACTTGGTTTCACCTCATGTGCGAGCGAAACCAAAGCTAGAAGCGCGAGCCCAGCGCTTTTGCGTTACTGCATCGCACGCACGCTTGAGCAAAGCAGCAATGCACAAAGCGTCGGTCTCGCGCTTCTATATTCGTTTAGTCCTATGTGGGAGCGAAGGCGAAGCTATAAGCATGAGAGGATAGCCCGAGGAAAATCATTAACTGGATAAGCGCGCGTGCAAAGCAGCGAACGTATGAGTGCTCGGCTCGCACGCCTAGCACTGCCTTCGCTCGCACGTAACATCAAACGAAGTATATCTTTGACTTCGTTCCAACCTAAGGTGAAACGACGTATATGGCCCATGTATCGCCGAACGCTCCAAGCACCAGATACCGACCTTTCCGGGCAGTTCGTCGCACAACCGGCACAACCTCCAACGCAAACGAAAGCGACGACCGACCACTGCGGAGATACGGACGCAGGGACGGCGAAGAGGAGGGTTGACGTTGACTTTATCTTCTCCGCGATTCCGAAAAAAAAAGAGGAAAAAAACAAAAAGACTGTTTCTGCGTTTGGCCGCTCGCTCTTGTGTGGCGCTAGCAGTCTAGCTTCCCTCCGCTCTTGATTCCCGCCCCTCCTCTCCTACTTTCGGCGGCCACTTTTTTCGCGACGTGCCAGGCTTTCTCCGTATAGAGGAGGCTATGCTTGTAAGAACTCTTACTGCTCCAGACGTTCCTTTCTCTTCCTCACATGAAAGAGCATGCCGGGGCCTACGGCAAAAGGTCTATTTACGCCGCTTTCCCGCAGAACGACTTTGGCCGCTCTAAGTGTCAAGCAAACGCGTGAAGCGTGCCGTTTGCTTGACGCAACTTTGTGTGGCTAGGAAGCCAGATCTATCGGCGCCCGTTCAATCGCTCAGCTTGAGGGACACTCAGAGCGGTGCACGCAAGCTCTTCACTTCTGAAAAGCCACAGAAAGTTGTTACCGAACAGAGTGTTCGTTCGTATGGCGCCTGCTTTCATCTCTCTCCGAAGATACGAAGGCTCCTTTGTGTAGCTGCGGAGATTGCACGCTTGGCTGTGGATTTGTAAACATGAACGCTGGCTCATGTTCCACATGAAGAATAAATCTGCGAAAGAAAACAAGAATTATAAAAAGCCGAAAGGAAAGCATTGTTAGCATTTTGATAAACAACTAAAACCTTTCCGTCTCTTTTTTACGTCCGCGGTTATTTGCGTGAGCTGACGCTGACGGATGCTTTTACACCGTTCCAATGTTTACACAATCACAACCGAGAACGCCATCTTTTCTGCCGAACACGCCCATCATTGATTCTGAAGGAGGGAAAATCACCCGCCATTCACATCAATACTGAACATTGCGCCGTCTAGGGTGCCTCAGCGCCCTCTTAAGTTTACAAACTGCTGGGCTGAGATTGCACAACCTAGCTTGCGATCTTCACAGCCCAGATTCGCATGTTCGTGGCTTCTGAAAGCGAGTACATAGCAGATTAATGACTAACTTAAATACTTTACTCGACATACTGTATTTCAAATACTTTTGGTAGTATTTCGGTATCTTGCCAATACGCTTCATCTAGAGTATTTGCTACTCTATCTTAATTACATTTCTCACTATCTTGTTCTCAGCATCTCAAATACATTTTTCAACATTCGAAAATATTTATTGCCGGAACAATTTACGAAACTTGGGATCGACAGACTCCAGTGCCAAACTGAAGCGATCGAAGACTTGGAGGCACGCGACCAAACACAGGACTGGAAACTAGGCAGGAGCTAAACGCAGTTTCCGAACGCCAACAAAAGACGAAATGGATATCCCCAAGTACGCCCGTCTTGACATTTGACGGTGAGCGGCCGACCAAGCGCCCGCGCGCGCCGTGGCCTGGTCGGCTAGGGTTAGCGCGTACTCCACGCCGAAGCTAGGTTCGGATTCCCGTCGTGTTACATTTCTTGCTGATGGTAAGAATGAGCGTTCTTAGTAGCCTGAGAGAAGCGTTCAAGCACTCGAAGTTGCACCGAAGAGCTCGGTAGAGCGCTTGCCGAGGTCTGCGACTGCTCGCTGCTATTCTCTTTGTTGTCTGCCCTCATCAGTTTCAGTTTTCCAGTTATTCTTTTGTTTCCGTTGCGACAGTTTGGCGGAGGGGGAGCCAGCCGCGCTCCTCTGAGTCTCGGAGGTCCAACATAGTTTTCCCAAGAACCCAACGAGGACATCTGATCAGTCGCCGGAAATCTACCTACCCAGAGTTAGACTTGCCACCCAGGACCAGGGAAACAAGGACGACGATGGCCAATGGAGATTTCGGCAGCTTGCCGTCAGAGTACTCCAGCCCACGCACTTGATCTGACGCCTTCCTCGTGGATCTCCCCGTGGAAAGGCGTCGGAGTCCGGGGTGCGACGGGTGTATACGACGCAGAAGGGCCAATCTCCGACTGGTTGG
>JAZHYW010008009.1:0-10307 GCA_037355805.1 Ixodes ricinus | reverse complement strand
AAGAAGGTTAAATCACTTGCCACCAGATGGCAGGGTCAAGCAGAGTAATTGCAACCGAATGGAGGGAACGAGGAAGGAGGTGGAATTGGAGCATTTATTAAGAAGAACATGAACTTTCAAAGGATCAGAAAGGAGTGCGCCGAACATTTGTGGCTTAAAGGAAAAGTTGCTGGGGAGTCTACAGTCCTTGGATTTGTTTACTTATGGACAGGGACAGGTGCTAAAGAGGAAAACAGAAAAATGATTGATTGCATATCAAGAGACATTAGTAAGCTAGGGGAAGGCTCTGAAATTATTATTATGGGAGACATGAATGCCCATATCGAGGGTCTGGATGGATATACGGACTCAACTGGAAGCTTATTACTAGAACTGGTGGAAAAGCATGACTTAGTTTTATGTAATACCAGTCAGAAGTGTGACGGGCACATAACGTGGGAAACTGGCAATCTACATTCAACTATAGATTACGTACTCATGTCACACAAAATATATGGTAAGTTACAAGTAATGAAAATAGATGAAGAAGGTTCCAAAAGTCTTGGTAGTGATCACAAACGTATTAAGCTGAATTTTGCCAGAGAAGTAAATGCTGAACCTACACAACATAATTCAAAGCAAACTTTCTGCAGCGACAAAGAGTTGGAAATAGTTGCTGAAAGAATAGAGGAAGCAGTTTCAGGGCAACGGTATACAGATTGGACCTATGAGAGCCTAACTAGACTTTTTGTTCTGGAACTAGACAAAGTTAAGAGTAAACGAAAAGGGAAGCAAGGACATAGACCAAAAAGCTGGTGGGACAAAGAAGTGAAGCAAGCATTACAAAAACGTCAGGAAGCCTCTAGAGAACACAGGTATTCCAAGCGTAGTGGGGAGTCAGAAACGGAAATAAAAAGAAGATGGGACACTTTTATAACATGTCGCCGAGAGGCATCCAGTTTAATCAATGCGAAAATTCAGAGAAAGGGTGTAGAATGGATGAGTAATGTAAGCAAGAAAGATAGAAACGCAGCCAAGAAGTTTTGGGAGCACTTGAACTCACTCGGTAAAACGACGCAAGCTAGACAGATGTTCATACTCTCGGATCAGGGAGATCAATTAGAGGAGATGATGCGATACGATATATAGGAGCAGTGATGGAGGAGAAATTTCGGGAACAGGTACATGTGGAAGATACGAGAACCGAAGGAAGTAACAGTCCAGCTTGTGACATCGCGGATTTTGGACAAAGAGAATGGGAAAAGGCGGAACGAAGAGTCCCTAGTGGCACGTCAACAGGCACAGATGGTATCCCAATCAAGCTGGTGAAGAATTTGGGTCCTAAATCTAAGGCAAAACTAAGGAGGTAGTGAGCACTATGATAACAAAAGGAAATATTCCAGATGCATGGAGGCTTAGTAGGATGAGTATGATATATAAGGGAAAGGGAGATAAGTCTGATATTAGGAATTATCGTCCCATAACCGTGACACCAGTTATTTACAGGTTGGTAATGCAGATTATAAAGAACCGACTGGAGGAATGGGTAGATTGTGAGGGCATACTGGGCGAGTTACAGAACGGGTTTCGGAAACAAAGAAGGTTGGAGGACAATATATTTTCTCTAACACAGTGTATAGAAATAGCGCAAAAAGAAAACAGACAGCTCTGGCTGGCGTTTCTGGATATCAAGGGTGCCTATGACAATGTGAACCAAAGGAATCTGTGGGACATAGTGGAGAGCTTAAACCTAGATGAAGGACTAACAGCAATATTGAGGAACATTTACAAAGATAATAAGGTGATTATAACATGGGAAGGAAAGGCAACAGGGGAAATAGAGATAGGACGAGGCCTTAGGCAGGGGTGCCCGTTATCGCCTTTGCTGTTTATGTTGTATCTGAGAGGATTGGAGGATAGACTAGAGAAGAGTGGGCTTGGATTCGACCTTTCGTACAGTAAGCTAGGCCAAAAAATTCAGCAATCCTTACCGGGATTGATGTATGCAGATGATATCGTACTAATGGCTAACAACAGGATAGATTTACAGGAATTAATGAGCATCTGTGGCAGGGAAGGGGAGGAATTAGGTTTAGAATTCAGTAGTGAAAAATCAGCAGTCATGATTTTTAACAATGATGAAGTTGAGAGGCTGAAAATACAGAATATTACAGTGGAGAGAGCTAGTAAATACAAGTATCTAGGAGTATGGATATGTGATGGTGCAGCATATCTCAGTGAGCATGAAAAGTATATAATAGGTAAGGGCAACAGAAATGCAGCTGTAATGAAAAATAGAGCACTTTGGAATTATAACAGGTATGAGGTGGTGAGAGAGATTTGGAAAGGGGTCATGGTGCCTGGTTTAACTTTTGGAAACGCAGTGCTATGCATGAAATCCGAAGTGCATGCAAGACTAGAAATAAAACAGCGCGGAGTAGGTAGGCTGGCTTTGGGGGCACATTGCAAAACGCCAAACCAGGGAGTGCAAGGAGACATGGGATGGGCGTCATTTGAGGGCAGGGAAGCTGCGAGCAAGATAGAATTTGAGGATCGGTTGAGGCAAATGGATGGGGAGCAATGGGCACGAAAGGTTTTCAGCTTTTTATACATGAGGAGTATAGACACAAAGTGGAGACAGCGCACTAGGAAATTAAGAGGAAAGTTTTTAGGCTATAGTGGGGTTACGGAAGAGCAGGTCTCCGTTAAGAAGAAAGTTAAGGCCACAGAAAGAGATCGGTGGCTAGAGGGAATGCAGACAAAGAGGGCTCTGGAAAGCTATAGATTAAACAAAACAGTTATTGCCAAAGAAAGCATTTATGATAATTCTAGGGGAAGCTCATTGTTGTTTGAGGCAAGGACAGGTGTTTTGCGAACCAGAACATACAGAGCGAAGTACCAGGAAATGGATACAGTGTGCGCTGCTTGTGGAGAGGTGGACGAGACGGCTGAGCACTTGATACTCTACTGTAAAGGGCTTCACCCTATGCCTACCGAAGACAACATAGATTTAATAAAGTCATTGGGTTTTAGAGACAGCGAAGGAAAAGTGGATTACAAGACAGTAGAGATTACCAAGCAAAGATTAAGTGAATGGTGGCAGAAAGCACGAGAAAACTAGGTATTTTCTTATTAACTGATGGCAAGGGGTTTTATAGCCTCACTTTCTGTTCAGTGCAGAGTGTATATAGTTTTCACATTTAAATATTCTAAGCTTAAATGGTAAGACAAATTGGCTAGGTGGCGTAAGCTACCGCCCGATCCAAAGGGCTCAGCCGTATTCATCCATCCATCCATCCATTGCAAGTAGCTAAGCTAGGTGGCGCTAAGTGCCGCCGAATTCATGTTCTACAAGAAATATTATTTATTTCTTCAGGCTATTGTGGCGCTTTGGTATCCTCTACTATACACACATGTACGCACATTACGCATACTACAAGCATCAGGTGAACGTACATCGAGGACATACACACACATTGCACGTACAAGCGTCAATACAACGGCACACTAACCCGAACATTGTACACGAGCTCTGGGTTTCCGTCTTCTATACTGGTCGTTTTGAACGTACGGAACTTTTCGGTGACTCTCTAAGCAATAAAAAAATATTCCCAGCATGTTGATATTTTTCCCAGCAATGTCATACCCCTGAGAGTATTTTAGAATGGCTCAGGGGATGCATCTTTTATTAAAGAGTAAACGCTTGATCATGCCGAAATTATTTGAAAGCCAATAAATCAAGCCGCTCCAATGTGGCTCGAAGCCATGAGTTTGTTTCCCCGCATGGCACGTCGTTGCCTGTATTTCTATCGTAGTGTTTGTTTTTCTATTTGTTCTGTTCGCGCACGGCTTCAATTGCCGTCTTGAATTAATCTCTGTAGAGCGGATATTCACTCAGCTGGAAGTGATGCTTTATGGGCAGAGAAACCGCTTTTCGATCAACTTGAATGCGGTCAAAGCCGCGACTTTCGGCAGGTGTTAAGTGTGGGTATGGAGCTACGCCGTGGCGAGCTCGAAAACTTCTAGCGCTCATCCCAGCGCGCCACTTGGAGGGCAGTTTCTCCAGGAACTGTAGTATATTTAACCAGCGAAATGAAGGGTAGCTATTTTTTTTCGATTTTACCTACTATTTTTTAGAGCGCAGATCTTAGGCGCCCGTTTCCGGCTTGAGCGGCGTCGCCGTCGGCGTGACCGCCGCAGGTCGCGTAGACCCCCTAGGTCATGTGACCCCCAAGGTCACGGGAGTCACGTGACCCCCAAGGTCATGTGACCCCCCCCCCCAAAGGACATTGAAGAATGAGGGGGGAGGAGGAGGAGAAGAAGGAGGGGTATACCCTCCCATGAGTACCCTTCCCTCCTCCTCCTCAAGAGCTGCGCTCCTATTCGGCGTTACAGGAAATTGTAAACGGCATTCACTTTTTTTTAATGCTGAAATTCCACACTGTAAATATACGTGCTTTCCGTCATAATTTTGTACTTTTCAGTCCTTTACACAGAGCGCAATCGCTCTCGGGGAGGAGACAACGGACAGTCACATTGGCCACAGTACGATAGGAGCTTACTGTTCAGACCAGCGTTCCAACAGGACTATCCGCACGTCGACCGATTGCACCTAATCCCTCAAGTGGTCTTAAAGTCTTTAATGTAAAGCGGAATGTCAACCTGCGACACCCCCGCCCCCTCCGATCACGGCCCGACCAGCGGCATCAGTGCCCGCCAGTTTACGTCATCTCATCTTGATGTTACACGGTTACACCACTGATACGCGAACACACGGTCACATCGGCGATAATTCCAGTCTTCTGTTCACAACGCACAACACTGCCATCACGATGTTGCTGCTATGTTGCTGACACGCAGAAATACAAAGCCACGTTGATTGCCGGTTAGCACTCGGCATCGGAAAACAGAACCGAACTGAGCACGGAAGGCACCCAGACAGCCGGCAGCAAAACCTGCCGGTCTTGGACGCAGTTCCTGCGATTTCCATAACGTCGAAAACGTCGACACAGTTCGGCGTGGTTCCGCTACTGTAGTTCCGCGTGGGTTCCGCAATCCGGAGACGGCCATCTTACCCAGTGTACGTAGCTCTGCTGGCACTGCTCCGGAACTTCGCTGTTTCTAGCGGCTTCGTTTGCTCGTTTGATAAAATTAGTGATAAAAACATCAATGCAACCGAAATGTTCTGCACGTTTGGACTAGAAGACGGAATTAACGGCGGCCTTCGCTGCCGCTGAAGCTCAATCAACTCAACAACATTTCTTAAACAACGTGCGCGACGTGCTCGAAAAACGAAACCGAAAGAATATGAGTCGGGACGGCGAAAGCTTTCTCCCGTCTGCCTGGAGAAAGAGAAAAACGTTTCGTTCCTCCCTTTTTCTCGTGTCCGCTTGGGGGCGCGTCAGTAGAAGGGAGGAAGACGCGCCGTTGCTACCTTTTTCCTCCATTTTTTCTTAGGGTGCAGTGTAGACACGTTGTTGGGCTTTGATCCGGAGTCTGGCGAGCTGACGAATTCTTCTGCTCTTTGAAAAACCACCGGGGCGTCGTCGCTCCCGTCGACAACCAGGTCGTGGCGTAACATCGCATCCAGCATTGTCGTTACTTTGCGACCATGAACCAGTTGAAAGGGTGTCACCCTGTGGTCTCTTGCATGGCGGTGTTGTAGGCAACTGTGACGTATGGCAACACCTCGTGTCATGTCTTGTGTTCCACGTCGACGTACATGGAGATCATGTCGGCGATGGTCTTGTTGAGTCTCTCCGCCAGCCCGTTGGTCTGGGGGTGGTACGCCGTGTTGCGACGAAGGCTGGTGTGGCTAAGACGAAGGATTTCTTGCGTCAGCTGGGCCATGAACGATGATCCACGGTCTGAGATCAGAACTTCGGAAGCGCCGTTGCCGGACGGGGATGGACTCGATGGAAAACTTGGCGACTTCCACAACAGTCACTGAAGGAAGGGCTTTCGTTTCGCTGTACCCCGTGAGATAATCTGTGGCGACGATGATTAAGCGGTTCCCCCACGTCGACGGCAAAAAAGGGCCAAGTAGATCCATTTCGATCTGCTGGAAGAGGTGCACTGGGCTGAGTAATAGACCATTTGCAATATTCCCAAGCGCCCCTGCCCGCACTACAGAAATCATGGGAATTGTGTTCTTTCGGCTCCCTAGAGATCGCTAATTTTGACCAATTCCAGGGTTACAAAGTTTTTGCCTAGAGTAATATACACAACGTAAAGAGCGGACACTGCCATAGGCCCCAGCGGCCCAGATAGACCAGTGACAGCTAGCGCTCCTAGCGGGCGGAATTAAGCATAATCTTATTCCGGTTCCGGTCAAGTTCGGTTCGGTTTCGGTTTGGGCGTTTCTGCTCCGGTTCACCGGTAACTTTCTCTCTCTCTTTTCTCCCCGCCTCGCTCTTCGCTCGACTCTCGGAGCTCATGGACTCCCAAAGCCACTGTTTTTTTTTATGTTTTCTTTTTCTAATATTGACGCACTTTTATTTCGATTTTACGACAGAATTCGTGTAAAATCTGTCAAACAATATTTCGACTTACTTCACGAAACAGAGGTGTTTTTCTTGTTATTTTTCTATCGTAAAACATCGAAGTTACACAATCGCCACATGGACACCTGGCTGAACCTGAACCGGTCGATTGGTACCCACCCAAGCAGATATATTCACGGACTTCGAGGAGTCACAAAGAGAAGAAGACGATTTTAACGGCATCGACAAGGACAAGAAGAGAAAGACGAACACCCAGCCAAATAAGTCACCCGTGAACAAGCGACCGAGCAGGCCGCGAGACGTCGGGAAATTTAAACCAGTTGGTTAGAGTACTTCCAGTCTCTTTTCTTAATACTCACCTAACCAGGCAGATTTTGCCGAAATGTTTACTTTTCAATCACTACGCGCTGAATTCGGGAAGTTAGTAGTACCATCACAGGCTGCCTTTAATTTCATTCAGCAACTAAAAAGTCACTTTCTTTCTATAATAGAGAGTGTGGCACATGTTCGAGGAGTGTATGCCGCCTTGTATCGCACACTTTGAGGTCTGGGTGGTTTTAGCCTTTGCTCACAGGAGTGCCACAAAATGTTTTATAAAAATGTTTTGCAGAGTACGCTTGTGTTGGCATGTTCGATTACTTAACTGGAATTTGGACAAAGTCCGGTTGCACTCTTCAGTAGCTGGTAAGCAACTAGACAGGTTTCACTGTTAATAGTGCATTAACGGAGGCGGTTGCCAAACCAAAAACAGAAAGCGCTTATTAATTGGGCGGTGCTGCTTGCACTCCAAACATTTGTTTCCCGTTTTTTCAGCAAATGTGTACCACGGCTCCCTAACAAAAATATTTATTCACTTTCTACAGCATTTTTTTAGAAAATAGTGTATAGATGCTAAAAATATTCGAAAGAAAATGTATCCACTTTTGTATCCACTGTCCATAGTTTTTTAGCCACTTTTTCTGAAGCCATGCTTATTTCCTGAACAATTTCGGGGAATGTTTAGGGACGTTGAATCTTGTCAGATTTCGAATTGTGCTCTCATTGTTTGGTAATAGCTTGCCCGCAGTGAGTTTGAGGCTATGCAAATTGGTGTTTTTTATATTAGCCGGAAATTGGGAATTTGTACTATCCGGTGTGTGCTTCGCACTCTTATTATACTCTTATGACTGGTAATGATTGCGATGTCTTATATATTTCTGTACTTACTTCCCGTGCCCGAGTCGGCGTGAAAGTGAATGGATCATTCAGCATGTTCTCTGTGGAAAGTTTTTATTAACTTGGTTCCGCTAAGAATCTATTACGAAGTGTACGATATGCCGAACTCCTTCATATTAATTTATTTTTGTGAGTATCTGTTTCGTATAAAACATACAGAGCTTCTGAAGTAAATCATGTATACATGAATGTGGTCCAATAAAATGTTTTTGAACCACTTACGGTTGTTGACCCCAAAATGCTCCACCAGCCAGGTGTCAATGTGGCGATTGTGTAACTTCGATGTTTTACAATAGAAAAATAACAAGAAATACACCTCTGTTTTGTGAAGTAAGTTGAAATATTGTTTGACACATTTTGCACGGATTCTATCGTAAAATCGAAATAAAAGTGCGTCAATATTAGAAAAAAAACACAAAAAACAGTGGCTTTGGGAGTCCATGAGCTCCCGAGAGCCGAGCGAAGAGCGAGGCGGGGAGGAAAGAGAGAGAGAAAGGTACCGGAGAACCGGAGCAGAAACGCCCAAACTGAAACCGAAACGAACTTGACCGGAACCGGAATAAGATTATGCTTAATGCCGCCCGCTAGGAGCGCTAGCTGTCACTCGTCTATCTGGGCCGCTGGGGCCTATGGCAGTGTCCGCTCTTTACCTTGTGTATATTACTCTATGCAAAAACTTTGTAACCATGGAATTGGTCAAAATTAGCGATCTCTTGGGAGCTGAAAGAACACCATTCCCCATGATTTCTGTAGTGCGGGCCGGAGCGCTTGGGAATATTGCAAATGGTCTATTACTCAGCCCACTGCGCCCTTCCAGCAGATCGGAATGGATCTACTCGGCTCTTTTTTGCCGTCGACGTGGGGGAACCGCCTAATCATCGTCGCCACAGATTATCTCACGTGGTACACCGAAACGAAAGCCCGTCCTTCAGTGACTGTTGTGGAAGTCGCCAAGTTTTCCACCGAGTCCATCGCCCTCCGGCACGGCGCTTCCGAAGTTCTGATCTCAGACCGTGGATCATCGTTCATGGCCCAGCTGACGCAAGAAATCCTTCGTCTTAGCCACACCAGCCATCGCCGCAACACGGCGTACCACCCCCAGACCAACGGGCTGGCGGAGAGACTCAACAAGACCATCGCCGACATGATCTCCATGTACGTCGACGTGGAACACAAGACATGACACGAGGTGTTGCCATACGTCACAGTTGCCTACAACACGGCCGTGCAAGAGACAACCGGGGTGACACCCTTTCAACTGGTTCATGGTCGCAAAGTAACGACAATGCTGGATGCGATGTTACCCCACGACCCGGTTGTCGACGGAAGCGACGACGCCCAGGTGGTTTTCCAAAGGGCAGTAGAAGTCCGTCAGCTCGCCAGACTCCGGTTTAAAGCCCAACAACGTGTCGACACTGGCCGCTACAACCTTCGTCGTCGGGACGTCCACTTTCAGCCCGGAGACAGATTGTGGGTCTCGACGCCGATTCGCCGCCGTGGTCTCAGCGAGGAACTCCTGAAACGGTATTTCGGACCCTACAAGGTACTCCGTCGACTTGGCGATCTGAACTACGAGGTGATGCCCGACGGAACAAGAGCATCATCCCGCCGCCCACCACGACTTGAAGTCGTCCACGTCGTGCGCCTGAAGCCGTTCTACGCTCAATAGGAGTGTGGACCTTATGTGTTCCAAATGACTATTTAGTTTGCCGTTATTTTTAATTGCTTTGTTTCGTTTTGTGTTGCATCGGGGCGATGCACTTTTTAAAGGGGGAGTAATGCCGCGCGCGCAGTTGTCCAAGTAGGCAGCTCGGCCGTGACCTACACTCTTAGAAAAAGGGTATGGATAGTCCTCCCTTAGGGGAGGAACGGTCTTGTAACCTATGTTCCTTCAGAAAGGGAGCAACCTTCGTCCCTGAAGCAGGGGAGCAAATAGTTCCTCCGTCGCCTGCATCTCATTATGGCGGCCCTGAATCGAGCAAATCGAGCTCAACAAGGCTTAACGAGGACGCTACGTCTCTTGTACGGGACGAAAGGAGCAGCAAATAAAAGCGTAACACGAGCTTTCCGCGAACTGTGTTTATTATCCGAAGCCAGGTTCCCCCGCAGGTACAGAAACTTGCGTTTCGAAAGCAGCTACTTAGTCTTCTCGTCCTCAGCACTGCGATGTTAAACGGAGACAACCGATACCCAGTTACTTCGCGCACTTCACGTCTTACCTTTGCTGTTCCTCGAGTCACAATTCCTTCGTCAACCGCACATCACGGAGGAATGGCAAACCAATCCGCGAAACCAAAAGCCGCTCTCAAAAGAACAAACTCGAAGCCGTTGTTTACCGCGTAGCGTGAAAGAAGGTTAAATCGCTTGCCACCAGATGGCCGAGTCAAGCAAAGTAAATGCAAGTAGCTAAACTAGGTGGCGCTAGGTACCGCCTAATTCATGTTCTACAAAAAATAATTTTTATTTTCCTCAGGCTATCTTTTGCGCATTTGGCACCTCTACTATATACACACTACGCATACTACAAGCATCAGGTGAACATACATTGACATACACAACATTGCACATACAAACGTCAACACAACGGCACACTAACCCGAACACTACACC
>JAZHYW010008008.1:0-13434 GCA_037355805.1 Ixodes ricinus | reverse complement strand
GTAACCTATTGTGCATAGAGCACCACTGCTGTTCACTCAATCGTTCATTTGTCTTGCCGCTTTGCAATGTGTCAGTAAACCAGCAACACCTGCTGCCTCTGACTGCTCTCTATCCGCATTTCTACACGAAACAGATACAGCTCTCAAAATGCTGACCTTTTTTTCTTTTTTCAGATGTTTTATCCGTCAAAGAAAGGCCTGACGATTGTGAAGGGGGATATTTTGGTAGGTGCCACACTTTTAAACTGGTTACTCCTTATGCAGTACCTTGGCAGGACACATTTAGAATTCAGCAAAACCAAGAAACCCATTTGAAATGAACCGTCCATAAGCTAAGTTGCAAATAATTGGGAAGCAAACATTTAACAATAACGCGTGATAAATTATCTTTAATATCGATAGACCTTTTCCACATAAATATGGTATCAAGCGGCCAAAAATCGAAGTACGATTGGCGTTCAAGTGGAGAGTTGCGTTACCCTTTCCACCTCCTCCTAGACTTATCGGAGTTGCGAAGGATGCAGAAGAGGTAACGCAACTCAATATCACCAAGAAGGCAAGGCCTGCGCATGACGTCATCGCTAGAAAGAGTGGGGCGTCATCACGGTCGGATGGCGCCATGCCAGCGATTGGACCCGAGCCCGGTGCCGAGCGTCCGATTTGACGCTTTGATTGGACACCAGACCCAGCCGAACGATGACGTAGCTCTCGTATCCAATCCATATCTTCGCTCGCGATGACGTCACAATTCTGGCTCACGGGCTTTGATTATTCTAGGTGGTGCTGACTCTGCGCTCTCGATCTGCCTCAGAGAGGCGTCCTTTTGGCGCCAATTACTCCTAAATTAAAGTGGTGTATACACCAATTCAGGTTTTCCCGCTATATTTAGCGGTGAAACGCGTCCCGCTAAACAGCTACAAAATTGAATCGATGCTTTTAAGTTCTCACTATACGCAAATCTAGGTTTTCTCGTCATATTTCACAGGAGAATGCCTCCCGCTAGATTTCTGAGGTGAAATTAGGTTGGTGTATAATTATACAGCATTTAAGGTTTTCCCCGCTTAATTAGCTACTGAGCAACGATGAAGGAAAGCACTCGATCTCGCAGCTCGGTGAACCCAGAAATGTGATTGCGATTAATATTTATTTTTATTTTTATCGTTTGTCAAATGGCTTAATTGTTCCCACGTATCAGCAGAATTGAAATCAGTTTGAAGAACGTGCTCAATTATCAGCTTGGTTAATGTTTTAATGAAGTAGGAGAGATTTTCATTTATTGTTCAGCTTAATCGCTTGCAGTGCTCGGCATATCCACACAACATTACGGGTACCCCCAAGCAGACTTGTACCGTACGCATTACAAGTAATCAAATTACTTGTAATCGATTACTTTTTGGAGTAATTTTGTAACCATTTGATTACTTTTATTAGGCAGTAATCACAAGAGTAATTTGATTACTTTTTGAAGTAATGAAAATTACTTCTAACCGTTACTATTTTTTCAAAAGGTGTGTAACGGGGGGCCCCCTTACACACCTTTTTTTTCTAAAATGACAAAAATAAAATTTGCTTTTTTTTCGAACGGAAAAAATAAAGATTTTTGCGGAGCTGTAGGAAACGAGGTCAACCCCTTTGTAAGTACAGTTTCTGTGGAATGTCCGCTTTTTTACGAGCTGGGACTGGGAGTGAGAAGCCCCAGGAAGCCCCAGCGCGTGACAAAGGCCATTCAGGGCGAAGTTTGAGGGAGCAGAATGTAGCTTTGTAAGTCCTTCGTTCAAAATAACTCCCTCACGCGCACACACACAGAAATAAAAAAATATAAAAAACAATCCTGCTTACGGTTTCTACTCGCAGCCCGTAAGAGAACCAGAAGCAAAGAATGTCTAAGGCAGTGGTTCTCAACCACTGAAGTTTCGCGGACCCCTTGTAGATCGGCGGAGATGATGGAGGGCCCCATTCGTGGTGAGGGGAAGGAAAAGTTATTGGTTGATTATGATAGTGATTTAGTAAATGGATATAACTAAAGGCTAGTGTGAAGCAGACATCTCTTATTGACATATACACGAGAAAACTCACCCCAAAATTGGAACGTTTATTCTCAATCTTAAAAAAAGACAACTTTTATTGCTGGGAGACAGGGCTTCGCGGACCCTTAGGATGCCTTCGCGGAGCCCAAAGGGTCCACGGACCCCCATTTGAGAACCACTGGTCTAAGGATTCGAGTTGAGAAGTGGTCGGGGCGATCTCTTCCGCTAATGGATACTACAGATGATCCGTTTCAAATCCTGGAGCTGCTGCTCTTTTGTATAACATGCGAGTTCATCCACATGTGAATAATAAAATGAGCGATGCAAACTTGGAGCCACAACCCTTGCAAGATCAAAAACCTCCTCCGCTCCCCCCCCCCCCAAACTGGCGAACGCCCAAATCATTAAACTTCTTCAAACTAATTCTATGCTTGTGTCCGCATTGTGAAGGTGCAACGGCCACGAAGAGGGAACCTGTTTTTTCTTCTTCAATACTTGTGAAAATGTGAAATATAGGTTGGAAGTAGTTCGTTGTTATGATCGCTAAGGATGTAAGTCTTCACGCAATAAAGTAATCAGAAAAGTAACGCTTACTTCTTAAAGTAATGTCCAATTACTTTTGCTGTCGAGTAATGAAGAATCGAATCGAATCCTTTTTAGACAAGAGTAATAGTAATTGTAATCAATTACTTTTTTTAGTAAAGTGAACAAGACTGCCCACAAGTAACCCCGACAAAACTGTGGAAGGTGGATCTTGCACACAGAAGGCAGTCCTACTGACCGCCCTTGAATGACGCCCAATAGCCATTTGTTAAACATTTTGTTTGATGGATGGTTAAGCTTATGTGAGTCTGGATAAAAGCGTGGCCACGAGCCCCGACACTCATTGGTTGACGGATGGGAGAGGAGGAGTGAAGTGCTCGACACTGATTGGTTAGCGGAGAGGTCATACGACCAGGGGTGGAGTCAAGAGGAGAGGTATAGGCGAGGTGGGAGAGGATGAGGGGTTAGAAGGTTCTGGAAGATCGCCAGGTTTATCATTTCGAGTGTACACGTGCCACACGTTAAATTATCTGACGAAGAGCGCCGTGAACGCGGGCGTCTTGTTGAACAGGCTGGACGTGTTTGCTAAACGATGATATGAACGTTTGGGATGCTAGGACGTTTTACGTATGTAACAGAATTGCCTAGCAATTTGCCGTACATTTATGTACAACGTTCTGGAAGGTAAACGAAGCCGATGCTTCGCATTTTACAAGGTTTGGTTTTCGCAAACGCTCATGCGTCAACAACAAAAAATATGATAAAATATAAGCCAAGTATTACAACAATGAAATTAAAAATTGCAGAGTAGTTGATGCCCCAACATAAAAAATACAAAAACAATACGGATTTGAATTTATATTTTGGGGATGCGGGTTGGATGCGGGTATCAACATTCAGGTTGGATGCGGGTTGGATGCGGCTATCAAAATTATAGTATAGGGATAACAATAAGCATTGCATTATATCTACACACCCTAAAAATTTAACATAAAAATCATATTTAAAATTTGCTTCACGTGACACACAGCCTTGGGTAAGTTACTTTCAAAAAAGTTATTCGTTACATTTACATTCAGATAAAAGCAGCGAAGTTACCGTTGCAGTTACAGCAAGAAAAAAGTGCTTCGTTGCACTTACTTTTAAAAGTGGCAGCGTTAGTTTTAAGCAGACATGTACGTAACGCGTTACAAGTAACGAATTACTTCTATCTAGTTACCATTTTCGGTAACGAGTAACGTATTTAGTTATATTTCTAGAAAAGAAACGAGTAACGTACTTAGTTACTGTTAAGGCCAAGCAACGAGTAACGGTATCTCGTTACTTCTGAGGAGTAACGTGTACAACACCGCTTAAACGGCCTTGTTTTATTCTAACCTGAGTGTGCGTCTATTGAGAGAACGGTAGGTGGGCAACTCAAAAAGCAACTAAACAGTATGACAGAACAGCAACGTATATCGCTGGACACGTCAGTCGAACAGTTCGACTGACGTGTCCAGCGATAAACGTTGCTGTGCTGAAGTCTACAGCTGGAAATGTCCTTCACCCAGCAAACACAATAAGGTTCGTTGGTTCAACCTTCTAGAACCGGGTACAGACCGAATGTAAACCCAGAGTTTGCCAACACGGGAAGGCACAGAACCCATTACCCGCGGTCCTCAATGAAGGCGCAGTTCCCGAAGATTCACCAGCTCTTCCTGAAGCACAACACTGCCGTTCCTTCGAGCGCGTTGGTAGAACGACTCTTCAGCGTCGCCGCAGATGTATTCTCGAGGAAGCGGGGAAACATAACCGATGAAAACTTTGAGAGGAAACTACTGCTTAAGTGCAACGACTACTAAAAAGAAAACAATAAACCATGAAACAAAAACAGTTGTGTATTTGGTCGTCAAAGTAACGTCAAAAGTAACTCGTTACTATTGAGGTAACTCACGCGTTCCTTTTAGAATCGGTAACGAGTAACGTATTTAGTTAGTTTTTGAGCGAGTAACGAGTAACGGTATTTAGTTACTTTTTTGGGTAACGTGTACATGTCTACTTTTAAGTTACTCTTCCATAAAGCTACAAATCAAGAAAAAAAAGCAGAAGATCCTTCGCCCTAAATTTATTACAAAAAGTGCAAGTAAAGTGGGCGCATGTTGGCACAAGCCAAACATGACACTCCAGTTGCCGGAAAACATAACTTTGATAAGTGTAATCAAGGGCTAGATTGTACTCGTTCATTTATACCTTAATGCATGAAGAAACCGTGAAAAGTAACGGCGAAAATAAATTCGTTACTCTCGTCGTTACTCTAGAAAAAGTAATAAAAGTACGGATGCAAGTCACCTTTAAAATAGAGTAACTTGTTACTGCTAAAAGCTACCAAAAAGCAACGAAGTTGCAGTAAGGCGGTACTTGTAACGTGTCATTTTTAAGACTGACTATAGAGTGCTTCTGTAGGTTAAGTAAGATTCTGCCAAACATAGAGTAGATGACTCTTTTATTTAAAATTGCAACATTCATTATTTCGTGTTAAACAGAGCATTACTTACACGTTGCTTATCCAGTTATTTATTTTTGCTTCAGGCTGCACGCTGCACCATGAAAAACTTCAGGAGCAGAGACACTTACGTAGGGTGAGGATATTCACCTAAAGATGTTTGGCCGCTGCGCACGTCACTGCTTTGCATATTTGGTCGCGGTTGTATATATGCCATGTGAAATCATACTTTTATTTATGAAATAGTGAGTCTTAAACCTGATTCGCACATTCGCGTTTGAGTGTAACCGACTGCGTTGAAACCTCCCGTAACTGATTGCAACGAGCTAACACCCTGGCGCCATCTGTCGGAAAACCCTGGAACTTTTTCGATCTACGTCTATATTGCCTTATTCGTTGCGCAACGTTCTTTCACTCTAGGCTCGAAAAAATAATAACAATGTTATTGGCCACCTTTTTATATATATATAAATTGTACTTAGATTCTACCTTCCAAATACTACGAAACCTCCAGTCAAGTTATGCGAAGATCTGAACTACCAATTAGCCCAATGGACCACCTATTACAAGGCAGATTTGCTTCATCCGTGCTTCTGCAAGAAGCATCGATAGAATGAGGTTAATTATTCCAGCTACTTTTACTGCCCATGTGGAGCATTCAGATTGTTGCAGTAGTTCTTTTTCTATTTTTTGTAACTCTACTACGCGTGTGCCGAAAGGGTATCACTAAGGTTTAATTGCGATCTCATTATTTTCCTTTACAGCCCCACATCGGAAGATGAGATGTGCGACTTCTATGTGATGTACTACACAGACGGAGACAAGATTTTAGAAGAGAGTTTGTGCTACTCCGAAGCGTCCCCGACTTACTACTGGAGAACAGATCCGATGCTCAAAGACCACGTCACGCCCGCAATCGACGAAGATGCGAGCACTCTCGATTGATACGAACTATACGGAGTGCAAGTTCGTCTGCTTCTTACTCAGTGGTCGCGGTGTCGTCAAAACGCCGAGCTCTGATTGGCTCCGATTGGAAGGATAGTGGGTAGACCCATAGCCTCCTATATACTGACAAAGCCTGGCAGACCGCCACGAGAAGCGGCCGCCAAAATGGATAAGGTGGAGCGGCAAACAACGGATGAGAGGAGAGCCACGTGACTGGCGCCCCGCTGCGGCGAGACGCCGAAACACACTTCTCCCGAGCGAACAAGTGTGTTTCGGGTCCTCGCCGCTGCAAAAGCTGTGCGCTGACGTCCAGTTTCTTCGAGAAATGGCTCTTTGATGCTCTGTGCTACCAGATCCTCGCGCTCCAAATCTGCGACCGGGCACCCTATGGCTCCGTCATCGAACTGCCAGGGTTTGTGAGTATAGAGGAGGCTATGATATAACTCTTTCAAGTTTCAACGTCCTATGTGTGGGCCAAAAACCCACTGATAGCATCTGAGCCAGTGAGGAAGATCCATTGTCGTTTCACGAAGTTCAAAAAAGAAACGTTAAGGACGGGTGTAAGCCTTACGTATTTTGTCGAGTTCAACCCTAAAACTGAGCGAATACCAAAGTTCCTATTAGCACCGAGATGTTTGGGTGGCGCCCCTTGTTGTTTCCGTTCGTGACGTTACAACCAGGACTTCACTCGCCCTGCAGTGTTTGGCGGGATTTGCCTCGCCGCGAACCGGCGATTGGGCTGGGAAGGCGTTGTCATCCTATACCAGAAGCGTATGGTTTGGCCAATCGTGAACTTCGACCACAGCGACGCTTTTGGTCGCGCACATCGCTGTCACTGGCAACTTAAGAAGCGCGAGGCGAAGAATTATTATGTTAATTCACGCTCCTTCATGCGTGATTGCTCCCTCGGTGTTTTTGTCTGCTGGGCTGTGGAACGCCTTCTAATCATGCGCGCATGCATCCGCAGCCCGGTGACTCGGCATTTTTTTGCCCGGGGTGATATGGCGCTGGAAATATCCGTAGTCTGAAAGTGTCGAATGCATTGTTATTATCCGTAAATACAAGAAGCTGAGTGAACTCTTGAAATTCGTGGGCTGCGAACTGATTTGCTGTGCCCAATATTGGGTCATTGAAATACATTACATAGAACGATGCATCCCGCTGAAAGCCGTGTCTTTCTTTTTTTTTATTCCATCTTTATTTTATTGGGCAATTTTTCAGAGAGTGAAAACTAAGGCCCATAGTCGGTGACAGGTCACTGTAGATGCTCCGCCTCAGCACTCACTATACTTGCATTCACCTCAAGAACAGTAGTAAAAATAGTCCGGCTCCTCGCGGAGCATTACTAATTTTCGCCTTTCTGTAGTGAATTAAGTAAAAGAAGTCCGGCTCCTTGCGGAGCATTACTAATTTTCGCCTTTCTGTAGTGAATTAAGTAAAAGTAGTCCGGCTCCTCGCGGAGCATTACTAATTTATTTTCATGTAGTGAATTAAGATATGTGTAGGTTCATTTCAGATAAGCTACGTGTGATGTTACCAAAACGTACACGTTTCGAACCCCAATAAAGCATTGTCTCCCCCCCCCCCCCCAAGCAAATCTTTGCAAGAACTACTTTGCTCAGCTTATAAAAATTCTCAAAACTTGTTTTTTTTTCTTCTTGTTGCGTGTGCGACGAAGTGTTATGAAGGGCAGAAAAAGCTCGCACTGGAGGCGGAGTACATCTATAACGTAGGCTTAACCTGTCACCGACTATATAGCAGATTGATGCTATCTCAGTATTGTAGAACGACATTTTGCGAGAAACATTTACTCGTGTTTGACGATGCGACGTATTTT
Source organism: Ixodes ricinus (assembly GCA_037355805.1). Lineage (NCBI taxonomy): Eukaryota > Metazoa > Arthropoda > Arachnida > Ixodida > Ixodidae > Ixodes > Ixodes ricinus. The sequence goes on along the minus strand of JAZHYW010008008.1, from coordinate 5,600 downwards.
GTACATTTTGTTTTGCTGTCACGCTTCCATAATTTTGTTATTAATTCACTTTTCTGTATTGTAGGTACATATGCCTCCCACCCTCCTCCATTGCGATACCCTCCCTTGGAGAGCCCTTATGGATATTCTGAACAAATAAAACAAATAAACAAAACCTGTTACAAAACAAATAAATAGCACGTTCGAAAAAAAAAGTTGTTGCAATTTTATTCTAAATTGAATGGACAGCTTATATATAAAACTACGATGAGTGTCGCTGAGCAGAATAAACCGTCGACTTGTAAATGTACATAAACATTATCATAAGATAGGCAGCACTGATACGGGTATAGTGATATTATTAAAAAGACTATAACATGATCGTTCAATTTCACTAACTGCATATATGTCGCTTACTGGGTAAAAAAGAAAAGACTGGGATACGACGATTTGAAGCCAGAAATATTATTTCCGCTCTGAAATTTTGAAGCTAGAGCGGTCCACGCTTTTGTTTGTTTGTTTTCCTTCTTTCACTCAAAAAGTTTTGTTTTCCGGTTTTTCTTTTCTTTTTTTGCCTTTTTATTGTAATGAATTTGCAGTGCTTAGTCACGTCAGCCAGTTCCAGCTCGCATGTTGTGCACGGGCATTGCGTCGCTCGGACTGCGGAAGGCAAATATCAATCAGTCGGCAAATGTTCCGGTTCCCTTTCATTGCTAATTATACTTGGCATTCGTTTCTCTGTGCAACGTTGCCAAGGCTAACACGGTGTTTCTGCCCAGCATTGCTGCGCAAGCATTTGACTTTTTCCCAGTCTCCTGCACAATAACACAATTATTCTGATTTTCATCCAGTCTATTAAAGGGACCATGAAATGACCTTTTCACTTTTGCCAAATAACTTTTACATTAAACCTTTGATGTTCACTGAATGCCGAACAGGCATCCGTTTTCGTTTCGGTTTATCAACTTCTACACAAAAAATTAATGAAATATCGACTTTTTCTTCTCCTCCAACTCACCGCAAAACAAGCTGCGGCGTAATTTTGATGTCCGCCGGCATCGGAACCGGAAGTTCTCTCGGCAGAGGGAGAATGGGAGCGTTAGTGGCGGCGAGTTGGCGGTGTGCCGGTAGGTTTTACTGCGCTGATGGCGCTGATGCCACCGACTCTCTCGCAGTCTCTCCTGCTAGGGGGCGACGGTAGCCGAAGCGTCGGAATCGTATCGAGTTTCAGGGGAGGGCTTTGGGAACCTGCCCGCATTCGCGGAGAACACTGTGAATGTTGCTGTAATCACGCTCGGTGTCAAAAAGTTCCGAGCATACACGAATGACTTTAGACCCGGGGTCCCTCAAGCCGATGAGCCTGCACCAAGTGCTTCGACGTGGTTCATCGAGTGGCCAGTGGTGAAACTGCAACTGTTTCTTTTTAACCACCGCACTGCAGAAACTGTAATTCGGGCACTTCGGTGCACTGCAGCATTTCGGCATAACGACCGAGCGATCGATCACAAACAATGTAAACACTACTCGAGCAGTCAGAAAACGAAAGTCTGTTCTGCGAAGAAAGCGCGACCAGGAGCAAACCCGTTCAGCACACGACGCTGACGACGCTCGTGGATTGACTGCGCAGGCGCAGTCGGGTCTTTCTCTTGCTTCGTTTGCCACACGATAGATGGCGCTTGGCTGCTCAGCATTATCAAATTTGGCAATTTTCGTCTCATCTTTAATTACGCTACAATATATGGATCTGAATATTGTTTAACAAAACGTTTAGGAAACATTCGCCGGCTATTTATTGCTTATGATCGCGGTGCTGGTGAGGTAGGCTCTTACCCAATAGGCGACGTGGATTTGGCTGACGTGCTGCGGTTCCGCGGATGCATCGCAGTGAAAAGGCAGAGAGCTTTCGAAGGAAAGAAGGTGTAATAGAGTCTGGTTTTTTTGAAAAGTTCTATAGAGAAGAGCTGTTTTTTTTTGTGGGGGGCTCTCTATTTTTGTGTTTTGGTGGTTTTTTTCACGCCTTTTACGACGTGCGAGGGATGAAATTCGATTTCAAAATCGTTTCATGGTTCCTTTAAAGAAAAAATACAACGACGTCAAACCTGTGTTGAAAGGCTGCTGACTGCTACCTTGCGGATTTGTTTTGCCGCTACCATGCAAGCATTTACACCGGGAACCAATATGAACCAATATTTTATTTTGTGTTAAAGACGCAAGAAGAGCCTAGAATTTGATGATGTCATGAAGCACAGTAAGATGCTTTTTGCGTCAAAGATGCAGTCAGTTGTGACAAAGCTTGTGTACTCGCCGGAGCGATTCATCTAGTTTTTATCCTCTGATTAAATGAGATTTTGCAAAAAAATATTGCATGGTAATTTAAGTACATCTAGCGCGTGAGAAGTGTCTCACTACATGCAGCATGTACACCAACGTTACTAGAACCCTCAGTTGGGAAACTCACCATTGAAACCTGAGCCGCTGGCGTCCACCGAGACCGAGCTAAATACGACAACAGCGCCACTCTGTATCATTTGTCTTAACTGGGGTCACCTTGAGCTTTTAGAAAGCACGTTTTTGCGTAAAAACCAACGGAAAAAAACTCTTTTTGTAGTAACCTTTATAGAAGTTTAGTACAAAACGAAGGGTGCGTGTTGTTTTCTAAAATATTTAGTTTGCAAGTTTTGCAGTACAATTAATATTGTTTTTATACAACCGTGCCTCAGCGGTGATTTCAGGTAGCGCGTCCCGAGCTAGGCGCATATTAACCTCGGTTGTAACTTCGCGGCGCGTCCGCTTGGGAGTCGGGGTGGCACCCCTGAAGCCCCCTTTTTTTATCGTCTCCCGCCGTATGTCACGGAGGAAGCCGTCGTGCAAGCCATCGTTCTATTCAGAAAAGTAAAGTCCATCACGTACGTGTCGTACCGAGACCGTCCCGACATTCTGACAGGAACGAGGGTGGTCAAAGTCGAAATGACGAAGCCGATACCAAACTTCATCACCGTCCAAGGGCACCGAGTAATGGTGGACTACCGTGGCCTGCGACGTGTTTGCAGCCGGTGCGGACAGGAAGGACATATTGGGCCAGCCTGCACGACCGCACGCTGTGAACGTTGCGCAGTTTTCGGGCATCCAACAGCGGGCTGCACCGTCCCTTGTTTGCGGTGCGGTCACGCCCACGCTACAACGGACTGTACACAGCGTAGGTCCTACGCCGCTGTGGCCCACCCAGCGGGAGCCCCTCAACCCCACCAGCCATCGCAGGGTGCCGCAGGCAAGAGCTCCCTGTTTCAGAGGAGCTCAATGACGATTTGGACCTCTCCACCCGTCCGCGGGCTTGTCCATTGGACCCAGGTGACAGATTCTCCGGTGATTCTTCAAGTGAGTTTTCCTCTGTCACCTCTACCGCTGTCAGGTCACCCGGTGCGTTTTCTATGAAAACCCCCGTGCAAGCCATTGTGAGTCGTCCAAGTTTTCTTGACGTGAGTCGTCCAAGTTTTCTTCTTCTGACGAAGGCGAGGACGGGGTGGCTGACCGTGGTGTCGCGAAACAAACTTTTCTGAGCACTAGCAGCGGCTCGGACGGGCCCATCGCGTCCACCGTCAGAAAAAAAGAAAAGCGTTCCGAGCCTCATGACTCGGACGAGAACTACACCCTCACGTTTTAGCCTATCCTGTAACCATGCTGTTTTGTTCTTGTTTCTTTCTTTTTATGGGCCTGCACGTGATTACCCTGAATGTTCAGGGTTTTCGCTCCCCGAACAAACAACGTGAGGTTGTACATTTCGCTCAGGCGCAACATTGCGATCTGCTTTTCTTCAGGAAACAAATTTGTTTACCGCACGTGATGTAGTCGAGTTTAAAACGAGGTTTTCTGTCCCATGTTGCTTTTCTTCTGCTGTGTCACGCTCATGCGGCGTAGGCGTTTTAATTTATCGTACTTGTTTTCTTAGAGGCGCTTTTTCTCTTTGTGATCCTGATGGCCGCGTCCTTGTTTTTTGTGGGTCGTGCTAAGTTTCGGGTAGTGATTGTTTATGTGCCTGCGCGTGCTTCGGCGTCTGAAAGTTTTTTTAGTAGTCTTTTTCACTATGTTCCCGACGACGGTACCTTTTTGCTTTGCGGGGACTTCAATTGTGTAGAAGATTCTGTTGGAGATGTTCGCGTGCCTGGACGCGGATGTCCCACTTCCGAATGCCCGTGAGCTTGTACGAATGCTTACGCTCTACAATTTGCGAGATGGCTGGGTGGAGTTGAATGGAACGGCGTACATGTCCACGTGGTCGCGAGGCTCCTCGTCGAAGCCGTCTAGATCGGGTATATGTTCCTTCGAGCCTAGCTACTCATATTGAAACCAGCACGGTGCTTACGTTTCCGATAGCCGCTGGCTACATTTCGGACCATTGCCCGGTGTCCATTGTTTTAGACGTCTCCAGTTTTTTGCAACCGCGAGGCGACACATGGCGAATGGATGTCTCCCTTCTGCGAAATGACCTAGCCCTTTCGAGCCTGCGACGATCTATAGGGGTGTCACTGACGGTCGTTCCCCTGTCTCACATCCGGTGGGATACGATCAAGGCTGGCTTCCGTTTCCTTGCAACAGCAGCGGGGAAGATGCTTCAACGCAGGATGACCGACGCCCTCAACGAGGTTGTCAGCCGCATTCGCGCAGTGCAGCGTGGAGGCGCGCGCACACACCTGATGTCAGAATACCTGGCAGTCCTTCGTGATCGACACTAGCGCCTTTTACGCTTGTCCTCCCGAACAGTTGTCAAGCAGCGACTGCAGGACCGGCCTGTGGATAACCCAGAGGTTCTTAGGTGCCTCCGCGCCGTGCGAACTGGTGGAGGCGGACCGCCTTTTATTCATAATGTCCAGATTGCGGACGGGAGCTTTTCCGACGATCCACGCGACATAGACACGGTTTACATGAATTTCTTTTCACAACTTTTTTGTTCAGATCACCTTGCCTCCGAAAGTTTTGCTGAGAAAGTTCGCCAGTTTTGTGGCAACGTTCCTGCTTTCCCCGAGTTCTTGGCGTCGTCTCTCGTGCGTCCCACCGACCGCGATGAACTTTTCGAGATCCTTCGTGCTATGAAGACTGGGGTCTGCCACAGGGCCGGACGACTTGCCAGCCGAATTTTACGCTTATTTTTTGGAAATATTCGGGGCACCTCTTCTCCAGCTGGTCAACGGGATTCTGGAAACCGGCGCCGTTCCGCCGTCATTCAAACGTGGTTACGCGGTGCTCGTCCCTAAGGAAGGTGGCTTACCGTCGGACCCTTCGGCGTGGCGGCCCATAACGCTTTTGAACACAGACTATAAGTTGGTGACGTCGCTGGTTGTTTCCCGTCTCCGGCACATTTTGTCCCACGTTGTAAGCCCAACACATACGTGTTCCGTGCCCGGCAGGAACATCTTTTCGTCCCTGTCCCTCACGCGGAGCTCTTTTTATGTACGCCAATTTTACACACCTGTCGGGGTGCTTCGTCTCTCTCGATCAGGCCGAGGCCTTCGATCGAGTCGGAGCACTGTTTTTGTTTGAAGTTTTAAACGTTTTTGAAATTCCTGACACCTTCATAGCCTTGCTGCGATCTCTGTACAGTGGGCTGACAAGCCATCTCCAAGTAA
>JAZHYW010008007.1:0-22152 GCA_037355805.1 Ixodes ricinus | reverse complement strand
ATACGGTGAGCCCTCCGGTACGAACTGCGCATGTGTGAGTCTTCCGCAGTAGCACATCGGATACGATACGATGGGCCCTCCGGTACGAACTGCGCATGTGTGAGTCTTCCGCAGTAGCACATCGGATACGATACGGTGAGCCCTCCGGTACGAACTGCGCATGTGTGAGTCTTCCGCAGTAGCACATCGGATACGATACGGTGGGCCCTCCGGTACGAACTGCGCATGTGTGAGTCTTCCGCAGTAGCACATCGGATACGATACGGTGAGCCCTCCGGTACGAACTGCGCATGTGTGAGTCTTCCGCAGTAGCACATCGGATACGATACGGTGGGCCCTCCGGTACGAACTGCGCATGTGTGAGTCTTCCGCAGTAGCACATCGGATACGATACGGTGGGCCCTCCGGTACGAACTGCGCATGTGTGAGTCTTCCGCAGTAGCACATCGGATACGATACGGTGGGCCCTCCGGTACGAACTGCGCATGTGTGAGTCTTCCGCAGTAGCACATCGGATACGATACGGTGGGCCCTCCGGTACGAACTGCGCATGTGTGAGTCTTCCGCAGTAGCACATCGGATACGATACGGTGGGCCCTCCGGTACGAACTGCGCATGTGTGAGTCTTCCGCAGTAGCACATCGGATACGATACGGTGAGCCCTCCGGTACGAACTGCGCATGTGTGAGTCTTCCGCAGTAGCACATCGGATACGATACGGTGAGCCCTCCGGTACGAACTGCGCATGTGTGAGTCTTCCGCAGTAGCACATCGGATACGATACGGCTGGGCCCTCCGGTACGAACTGCGCATGTGTGAGTCTTCCGCAGTAGCACATCGGATACGATACGGTGGGCCCTCCGGTACGAACTGCGCATGTGTGAGTCTTCCGCAGTAGCACATCGGATACGATACGGTGGGCCCTCCGGTACGAACTGCGCATGTGTGAGTCTTCCGCAGTAGCACATCGGATACGATACGGTGAGCCCTCCGGTACGAACTGCGCATGTGTGAGTCTTCCGCAGTAGCACATCGGATACGATACGGTGAGCCCTCCGGTACGAACTGCGCATGTGTGAGTCTTCCGCAGTAGCACATCGGATACGATACGGTGGGCCCTCCGGTACGAACTGCGCATGTGTGAGTCTTCCGCAGTAGCACATCGGATACGATACGGTGGGCCCTCCGGTACGAACTGCGCATGTGTGAGTCTTCCGCAGTAGCACATCGGATACGATACGGTGGGCCCTCCGGTACGAACTGCGCATGTGTGAGTCTTCCGCAGTAGCACATCGGATACGATACGGTGGGCCCTCCGGTACGAACTGCGCATGTGTGAGTCTTCCGCAGTAGCACATCGGATACGATACGGTGGGCCCTCCGGTACGAACTGCGCATGTGTGAGTCTTCCGCAGTAGCACATCGGATACGATACGGTGGGCCCTCCGGTACGAACTGCGCATGTGTGAGTCTTCCGCAGTAGCACATCGGATACGATACGGTGGGCCCTCCGGTACGAACTGCGCATGTGTGAGTCTTCCGCAGTAGCACATCGGATACGATACGGTGAGCCCTCCGGTACGAACTGCGCATGTGTGAGTCTTCCGCAGTAGCACATCGGATACGATACGGTGGGCCCTCCGGTACGAACTGCGCATGTGTGAGTCTTCCGCAGTAGCACATCGGATACGATACGGTGGGCCCTCCGGTACGAACTGCGCATGTGTGAGTCTTCCGCAGTAGCACATCGGATACGATACGGTGGGCCCTCCGGTACGAACTGCGCATGTGTGAGTCTTCCGCAGTAGCACATCGGATACGATACGGTGGGCCCTCCGGTACGAACTGCGCATGTGTGAGTCTTCCGCAGTAGCACATCGGATACGATACGGTGGGCCCTCCGGTACGAACTGCGCATGTGTGAGTCTTCCGCAGTAGCACATCGGATACGATACGGTGGGCCCTCCGGTACGAACTGCGCATGTGTGAGTCTTCCGCAGTAGCACATCGGATACGATACGGTGGGCCCTCCGGTACGAACTGCGCATGTGTGAGTCTTCCGCAGTAGCACATCGGATACGATACGGTGGGCCCTCCGGTACGAACTGCGCATGTGTGAGTCTTCCGCAGTAGCACATCGGATACGATACGGTGGGCCCTCCGGTACGAACTGCGCATGTGTGAGTCTTCCGCAGTAGCACATCGGATACGATACGGTGGGCCCTCCGGTACGAACTGCGCATGTGTGAGTCTTCCGCAGTAGCACATCGGATATGATACGGTGGGCCCTCCGGTACGAACTGCGCATGTGTGAGTCTTCCGCAGTAGCACATCGGATACGATACGGTGGGCCCTCCGGTACGAACTGCGCATGTGTGAGTCTTCCGCAGTAGCACATCGGATATGATACGGTGGGCCCTCCGGTACGAACTGCGCATGTGTGAGTCTTCCGCAGTAGCACATCGGATACGATACGGTGGGCCCTCCGGTACGAACTGCGCATGTGTGAGTCTTCCGCAGTAGCACATCGGATACGATACGGTGGGCCCTCCGGTACGAACTGCGCATGTGTGAGTCTTCTGCAGTAGCACATCGGATATGATACGGTGGGCCCTCCGGTACGAACTGCGCATGTGTGAGTCTTCCGCAGTAGCACATCGGATACGATACGGTGGGCCCTCCGGTACGAACTGCGCATGTGTGAGTCTTCCGCAGTAGCACATCGGATACGATACGGTGGGCCCTCCGGTACGAACTGCGCATGTGTGAGTCTTCCGCAGTAGCACATCGGATACGATACGGTGGGCCCTCCGGTACGAACTGCGCATGTGTGAGTCTTCCGCAGTAGCACATCGGATACGATACGGTGGGCCCTCCGGTACGAACTGCGCATGTGTGAGTCTTCCGCAGTAGCACATCGGATACGATACGGTGGGCCCTCCGGTACGAACTGCGCATGTGTGAGTCTTCCGCAGTAGCACATCGGATACGATACGGTGGGCCCTCCGGTACGAACTGCGCATGTGTGAGTCTTCCGCAGTAGCACATCGGATACGATACGGTGGGCCCTCCGGTACGAACTGCGCATGTGTGAGTCTTCCGCAGTAGCACATGCGCAGTTCGTACCGTATCGGATGTGCAGGAAGGGTTCCCTAAATCTCTGTACTATATCGCTGCGACATCAGTCACTCGAACGGAGGAATCTCAACTAATAGGTGCCACCTGTTTCTTTCCGGGGGTTGGGCAAGATCATATCACGTAGAAAATCTTTTTTTTTCTCTCATAGCGCTTCTTTTTTAATTAAAAATATGTACGAGTCCGAATTCCAAATGATGTTATCCAGTGGAAAGCAACATATTGAAAAGCACATGTCTGAAGATGCAAGCTTCAAACGTGTGTCAATCTATACGTGTAATCTTTCAAATAGAATTCAACACATTTCAAGCTCAATCTTTTTAAGTAAGTTGAAATATGAGGTCATTACACGAGTAGCTTCTCGAAAGACCCAGCAGTGGCATCAAACTTTCCAACCGCTTTGCAGCATTCTTGAAATGTTTCTTACCTAAGTATCCGCGCATGACCTAAGCTTTGTTTTAATTGAACCCTCAGAGTACCACGTGTTTGGGACAGGAGGGAACCGTGTTTTCTTCACCGAAAAAGAATAGGCAACTCGCTGCCGAACGATCGGTCTCTGCCCAAACGTAGCGCTCGCGGTTACGACCGGAAGTTTTAAAACTTAGTTTTATTTCAATCAAACATTTTAAGCTGTTTACGAAACCTTTCAATGCGAAAATGTGGCCTGCTTTTCAGATATCAGATATGGCATTCATATCCTGTACTTGCGGGCTCCGTTGGCCGCCATTTTCTCGTTGAAAATTTCAACAAATAGTTTAAAGATTTTGAATCCGATAACGCAAAAGTTGCCAAACTTGTGGTATGTACCAACCGCTGGAGCTACCCACTAAAGCGTTCGGCGAAGCGCAGTTCATTTTTTGAGAGGTGAGTAAAACCTGGTTCTTTTTTTTATTTTCCGAAACACCCGGTGTTGCTGTTTAATGACAACCGCAAGGTTTAACCCAATACGAACTGTTTATTAGTCTAAATCTACAACTCAAGCTTCGTTAAACAGAGAAGAGTTCTTTTGCGTGGCGTCATTTGTGGCGTTCCTTTTCGATCTGTCTCTGAGATCCCTGTCCGTCCCGTGATTTCCTTCTCTCTCATTCCCACCGACGTTTTAGATTCCGCTTCTTTCCCTGTCCGCTTTTCACACCCCCAAGATGGTTGATGGCAGCGGCAGACATCTCGTCTTGCTCATGTTCGCCCGAGCTGGTGTAAACATCACGTGAGGCCACGGGCAAGGCTCAGTCCGTCAGGAGCCCGTTGATGTTACTCTCTTTTTCTTTGTGTGTACATATTTTCGTCCTGTCTGTTCACTTTTTTTGCGCTGCGCCGTTCCACGTGAGATTTATGGCCACCTCGTTGCCGGTTTTTCTTTTTCTTGCTTTCTCAAGCTCCAAGGCAGAGTTCAACTTACAACACCCGGCATATATTTATATCAAAATCGCAAGGAGAATGGTACAATCCATTCTATACATCAACACGACAAAAGTACCGACAGCAGCACCACTGCAGCGGAGTGACGTCAGAGAGTTCAGTTGGTGTGTAGATTAAATATTAATATATACAAAAAGCGTCGTGAAACATTAAAAATAAAACAAACAAAACTATACATACTCTTTGCTGTTGCCAGGAACCACTGAGAGCACAATTCCCGAGTTGTCGCTTGTCTCTCCATCTGGATAAAGTATGTATAGCTCTAATTTTCATTCTGTAATCCAGAAAGCCAAGTAGGTTTTACGCCAACTTTAATATAAAGTAATACTTTTTTTTAGGTGGATAGGTGGATGACGGGGGTGGGGGGTACGTGTTTTACTAACGAAGGACGTCTGGTGCGTCCCAGCGGAGGACTCGACCACCTGGGATATTTTGACATGCAACCGAAACCTCGGTTACACGGCCTCCTTTTCCGCAATAAGCCTCCGTCATATTACGGGTACCTCGGCCGGGATTCGAGCCCGCCACCTGGGGGATCCGTACAGGCCGTCGCTCCTCGGAGCCAAAAAAGTCAAATTGGACGTTTAGTGTTTATACAGCGTAAGGTAGGTCTGCCAGGATGGGCTACAGTGGTTTACACTGTGGATGAGCAATTTCGCCAGTGCAGTACGACTGCTAACCTGGGGTCTTTAAGGTACACCACGCAGTCGTGATACACGACCGCACGCCGGTACGATGCTCATCCAGATCTAAACGGGCAGGGGTGGGGCTCGAACCCAGGATCCCTGGATTCTGCAGCGCGATAGCTCCACGCGCGTCGAGCTTGGTGTGCGCTTTAGCCCGCTTGATCATCGATACTTTTTTTTTATTTCGCTTGATCACCGATACTGGGTAAACCACCTCGAAGCCACCGGGGTGGTTTACTCCAGTATCTAGCAGATCTAAGATAACAAAAAAACAAAGATAAACATTAAAATTAAATAATCACTATGCAGTCACACTTTTGTTCCTTATCCTACTTCATTTTCTTATTTTTTCTTTATGCTTTTGTTTTTTGTGCCTTGCGTGTACTGTGTTTCGCGCCTTTCGCCTCCGGTACGTGAAGTCCCAATCTCGACCACTGCGGCCTTGTTGTTTAGGATGTGTTGGTTGGTTGGTTCCTTACCTACCTACGCGTACCCTTTCCCGATTTTGCATCAAAAAACTAATTCACAGATTTGCGCTTCAGTTGCAGACGCTTGTGATCTGCATACGACGACGACGATGATGATTATGATTTTGAGGCTATTCCCTTTGAAATGGGAATAGTCTCAAAATCATCATCATTTACGACGAAAGAAAACGTAACGCCATCTATCGGGAAGCCTAAGAACATCTCTGACCTATGTATATTTCCTAATAATTCTACTCATTCTTTCTCCATGGGCTCGATGCAACTATGGCTATGTTATAAGTAGGGTGTATACTTTCCGGTATTTATTTATGACAAAAATCGGCGGATGTTTATCGGTGTTTATTTATTTCACCAATACCGGTGCTTTTCGGTTAATTCTTTCGTCCAGACGCTCAAAACGGCTATTATCGGGGGAAAAAGTGCGAATGTAAACTACCACTAGAGACGAAAAACAGTCCAGATTTTATTTACATATTTTACACAATCTCTTTCACACTCGATTATGGTAGTATATGCAAGCACACATTCCTAGGCTCGTGTCTGTCAATGACGCTCTCTCCTTCTTGTTGACGAAGCACAATTTCGAGAATGCCCGCTCAATATTTGCGCTAGACACGGGAAGCCCCAAAACGTCCAACGATGCTTGGGACAGTAGTGGCCAGCTGTGACTGGCCTCTCGGGCGGCCCAGGAGGACCACTCACCTTGGAGAACAGTGGAACAAAGCTACTGTCCTCCAAGGGTCCAAGACCATGTAGGTCGCAAAAGAAAGACAGGCAAAGTGCATGCTTTCTGGTAACATAATGTGTTTGACTGAAGTTTGCGTATGATATTTTCAGTAAAAAAAACAACATAACATTGCTAGAAAAAAATATATTTAGAAACAGGTGTTTTTTTAACAATTTTTATTTTTTTCACTGGTGAATGTTTATTTATGTTTTTCATTTAAAATTGTAAAATATACAGGACTTTTTCGATAAAAAAAAACAGCGCTTGCTCGAAAATATGAAAAAAACCGGTGTTTTTCAGTTTTAACCGATTTTGTATTTTCGACACCGGCGGACGTTTATCGGTGTTTTCCGGTTAAAACCGGAAAGTATACAGCCTAGTTATAAGTAGGGTCCCGTGTTTTCGGAGCTTATTTTTCTTCGAATTCGTTATTTTTTTCTAATTCGGGGTTTATTTTTTTAGCCGGTTCAGTGTTTTTCTCTGTAAATTTCTGGTGTCTGACAAGAAATCAGTGTTTATCGGGCCTTGGAAACTGGGGTTTTCCTGAGTAGAGGAATACTCCAGTTTGGTATTTTTAGGTTTTTCCCGATTTTGATTAAAACCGGCTGGGGGCTCATTTTCCGGTTTGTCGGAAAGAACCCTAGTTATAACTAGGGTTCTGTTAACTAGGGTTCTGTTTCTATGGAATTTATTTTCTCGTGAAATTCTGAGGGTGTACTCGGAGTTTACTTATTCGCTGGACATTCGGGGCTTAAAGGGATACTTCGCGGAATTTGAAATATTCCCGTCGTGTTCAAAACTAGGTTGAATATGATCCACAGTATCATCATAGGAAGACATGTCAACCCGTTCGTATTTTGATCCTGGTGGCTGTATTTTTCGTTATAAACTGGCCCACTTCCGGCCAAGTCGCTCGGAGAAGGCCACCAGCGCAACGTGAGCGTCAATCGTCTCAAACGAGCAAAGCTACGGCGAGGCTGACGTCGAGAGGATGGCCTGAGTCAGGTCCAGCCGCCACGAAGCGGCTGCTTTTGTACGAATTTTGAGTGACGAGGTTAATCTTCTACAACCTTGTAGGGGGACAATAGCGGACTTCGTTGCGGCTCACAAAGGATTCTCGGAAGAGGGAGTTCCTCCTTCCCCCTTCCTCTCGTCGTGGCCGGAGGCGGGACGATTTACTCGTCACTAGCTCTCAAGAGTTCACGTAGACGGGCATTACAACACGAGGCGATTAGCGACATCCACCGAGGTGCTTTCTTTGCTAATCGTTTAATTCGTTTTAAAATTCCATTTCGAGACTTTTTGTAACAAGATATTGGTATGTTCCATGTGATACTTGCTCTTTGGAATCGCATATAGACCAAAAAATGAGCCTCGAAATTGCGTTGTAGTATGCCCTTTAAGGGAGTTCATTTTTGTTAGATTCTAAAGTTCTAAAATTCTCCCCAAGTCGAGCTCTGAGCGGCTAGCCGCCTCAGTAAATCTGTCGTTGCAAGTCGAAAGCTGTGTCGTTTGTTTCGTCCTCTTGTGTGTTTCTTTCGTTTTAAGTCAATTTAGATCACCAACACGCTCAAGTCTTTAATTTTAGTGTGTTCCAGTTTTTCAACCCTCAATATAAAAATAAATGTTCGGACAAAAACGTTCCCTACGTTTATAAAACCTCACCGGTGTGAAAAACAATAATTTCTGCAGCTGCATTTGAAATTGTTGCCCTCGCGATTGGCAGTACTAACTGCACCACGACAAATCTTGCAAACAAGTATTGCTTCAATAAATGTCGGTACTTTGATATAGCCAAACTCCGCTGTGAACCGAATCTTTCATTTATCAAAGAAGCGCAATTGTATGGTCTAAACTAGAAACCGGAATGATGTTTTTTGTCGTCGCCCAGAAATACATTGACCCGTTGTACTCTACTTTTGTCAATAATGCTAGACTAAAATAAAAAAAAAATTAAGTATGTGTTTCGTTGTCAGGACTACTAACCGTGTGCTCTGACGAACTCTATTTATAAAATACTATATAAAAAAACAGCGCAAACGAACACAAGGAAAAGTAGAAGAGGGACACAGACACAGCGCTGACTCACGACTTACTCTCTACCACCTTTCTTGCTTTTTTATTTTGCCATCGTGACCTCGAAATTCGGAGTTTTCCGGATCCGAATTGACGAATATTTTACCGACGAGTGTTTTCAGGATTTATCCGAAAACAGGGAGTACTAATCATAAGCCATACCTTTTCATAGATAGCGCATAGATTTGAGATCATAGATTTTAGCGCATAGATTTGAGCGAAACCCTCAGTGTAGTTATACCGCTTCTCCACGGATGGGAAGCGTTCTAGGGCTGTTTTATGAATGCTGCCATTGCGCCAGTCTGCCAGTGTGGTCTCAAATTTGTCGTAAGCAGTAAGGAAAAGTTGCAACGCCATTAGGTCGTACTCCGTCGCAAATGTGGAACCAGACTAATGATTTTCTTTACAAGACAATATTTTAGGTAAAAATTATTAAAACAAATCACGAATTGGCGAACAAAAGAAAAGCTCACCCAGAAAAGAGGTCGTGTCGCCGTAGTGAGCTTGAATCACGAGGAATTCGATGCCACTGTTGCCACCGATTTTCATGCCAACGCCTGCAACAATCGGCGCTTTTAAATTTTATTCACCGTCAGGAATTGATAAATATGTTCAACTGCCAAAAATAACATGAGATTTCTTCTTTTATTTATGCGCATAAAAAAGACAAATGAGCTATCCAGCACACAAACACGTAAAACAGTGGTTTCGAGTGTAAAAATTAAATGACAAAAAGGAGAAGTCCCAACTAGTATAGTAGTAGCTAACTGCTCTACGTGTTTGTGTGCTTGATAGCTCATTTGTTTTCTCCACACCAATTTCGAACAGAAAAAAATGCAGAGCTTGCAAACGCGTGATAAATTAATAAATATAAAAGCGGGTGCCACAATAAGATGAAATAACTTAAAATAAAGAAAGGATTCCACTGTAATTACGTCGTCGAGAGTGGCACACGTCAGGGTACGAATGAAAAGTGATAACTTCTAATTACATAAATCTCACAGACCATTATTATTTTTACATATTCACCTTTTCTGGAACATTTCGAACTTTTTCTTGCCGTCCAAATGTGATATAACAGTTTTTAGAAGTCAGAAAACTGAATTCCTATGAAAGCAAAAGCTATAAACGACCTGTTTCAAACACGCCTCCCCATCCCCCCTCAAAAAAAAAAATAAAGAAATAAACAAAATGCAAACTTTTATGTTTTTGCATTGATGCCAACGATTCCTTTGCACAAAAAATTAAAAATATTTATAGGCTCATCGCCGCATCTTGCATGCAAATAAAGTGGCGGTGGTAGTCTCCTACCAATGACCTTGAAACACGACCACTTACTTCTTGCTTGAAGGAACTTCGCAAGGTTCGAAAAACACGACACCACACCACATACACAGGCTATCGCAGGCCTCTGTGTCTAGTAAATTCCACCACAATGTCCAGGCATTCACCACTGTTCTCAAAGTCTGGGCAAAGTTACCGCCCAGCACACGTGAGAGGCTTATTATGAGTGCGGAACTAAGAAGAAAGACATAACAGGAAGCTTCCTCCGCTAAGTATGCGGAGAGCAAGTCGTCTGCTTCTTGCACAGGGGATTGCAGTGACGTCACGCCACGTATCAGAACGACGCCGACTACTGATTGGCTCTGATTGTAGGATAGTAGGTAGACCTCAAAGCAAGCTGCCTTGAGGTCTACCCACCATCTTTAATCCGAGCCAATCAGAGCTCGGCGTTGTGACTTCACCCCAACCCCTCAAAAGATGCAGACGAACTTGCGCCCAGAATAGCCACTGGGCGACGGTGACGATCGCAGACGACGGTTATCACACACCACCGATCGGCTGGTATCACGGGCGATATATAAAACTATGCGGGTAGAAAATGAGGGAGAGGAGGAGACGGGAGCGCGCGGGAACGACAGAACACCGAGCTTTGACTGGAATGATTCGTGGGCAGAGGCAAAGCTAGCTGCCTTTGTCTCTGCTCACCCTCCTAAACGCGTTCGAAGAGGTGAGTAATAACTAGAATATACTGAATTAAATTTCAATTAAGTTCGACGTTACCTTCGGGCAGATGCAGGCGCGGGGCGTCTCTTGCCCAGCCATAGACGATTCGGGAGCCTGTCTGGCAGATGGGGCGTTTGGGGAACAGTTTCCGTGACGTGGACATCTCGTCGCAGTCCCAGACGGCCTTCGGGGTGTCCCACTCCCGATAGCCTGGCGTCCGGCAGCCATACACGAGGATGTGGTGAATCAAATGCATCGAGGCGTTGGGCCTGAAGGCCACTGCGAATGGACCACGCCAAACAAGATTTCAACACGTATTGTCGTTTTGCTATTGCTTTTAATCGAGCAGGTTAAATCAGAAGGCGATTTTTGCAAAGGTTTAAAGACCTTTGCAAAAATCGCCTTCTCCGCGCAGCCATCTTTGTCTGCTGGGCTGTGAAACGCCTTCTGAGCATGCGCTGTAGCTCCGTTGTGCTGTATATTAGACGCTGCGCATGGGTCCACAGCTCGGTGACTCAGCATTTTTCGCCCGAGTGATAAGCGATGCAAAGGTCAATAGGCCAACGTAGGCCAACACACTGTTTACAAACAAGTCCGCGTTTGCGCGGGCGTGAAAAAGCAGGTTCGCGTGAAAGGATACCGACTGCGCATGCGCCGTGCCGACAGCAGCGCCACCGCAGCCGCGTGACGTCAGAGCCGCGCGTTGATGTGTAGGCTTCGTCGCAATTTAATCAACGTAATATTGCCGCGTGCATGACCGAGAAGGAACGCTCCTCCGTAAGTCCAGAAGATTCGTGTTTTCTCTTTCGGCCGAGCGTAAAAGATAAGGAGACCAGGATGACCTTGCTTAGTCATTCTTGTCCTAGTCCGCTCCCGAACATTCTAGCCGAATCTTCGAGAAGCCTACTGTAGTAGATAAGGAGCCGAGCGCGACCTCGCCGACTCACTCTGACTCTCTCCGACGACGAGGCACATTCCACTCTCGCGCTAGCCAGCTGTCATGCCGATGCACCGCCGCTCGCTGCTGCTTTGCTCGACGTTTGTTCTTTCCTTTGTATCTGGCACAAGTTCGCCGATTAAACCTTTATTTTCATTTCATTGTTTATCGTGTCTTCGCCTTCTTCCGTGACATTTATGTTGGAGGTGCGGGATACTTTCTATGTCCCTTCCTCGTACGCCTCCGAGGAACCGCCGAACCAGATCGATTTCAGGCCCCGGATAACTTCCTTCTGTGGAGTCAGGCGAAGCCCGAGAAAGCTACCGTACTCAAGGCCAGCCGCCGAAATTCGGTCCATTGGTGAAACGTCAAGGAAGTCGCCAACCAGGAGTGTTTCCCCAGGGTCAGCCGACCGAGACCCCTGCTCCCGTATCCCACATCGTGATCCTGCTCGTCTCACCTTGTACGCCGACACCCTTCCACGGCGAAGCTTACGGAGACGTCGACGACTGGACGCAGCAGTACGAGCTAGTTGCCCGTCACAATGGGTGGACGCCGGAGAAATGCCTGCAGAACATCTACTTATCCCTCGCGGGAACGGCCCGCACCTGGTATGAAAACCACGAGGCGACGATCACCACCTGGGAAGCATGCAAGGAGCTCCGCCGAGCGTTTGCGACCAAGCAGCGACGAGAACGTGCTGAGGAGCTGCTTCAGGTAAGGGTTCAAGGCCTCAACGAGAGCATCGTCAGCTTCGTTGAGGACGTGCTTCGACTCAGCAGCCAAGCGGATCCCGAAGCTTCTGAGGCAAAGAAATTGAAGAATCTGAGGAACATCTTTGGAGGCCTTGTGCGCAACCCACTTGCGACCGTCGAGGCTTTCGTGACGAAGGCGTCGAACATCGAACGCGTCCCCTTGCGAGAGCCAGTCACTACCAGCGACCTCCCGGCGTCGCTGGCCACACGCCGTCCCTCTGCGACATCACCACCAGCATCCCGGGCATCCGCGAAATTATCCGCGACGTCGTTCGGGAGGAGCATAAGAAGCTGTTTCCTACTGCCGAACGCCTGGCCTCGCTCTCGATCGCCGAGGTCGTTCGAGAAGTGCATCGAGCCTTCCTGCCGCAGGCTCCCGTCGACGTGCCAGCCCCCGATGAACCGACGCTGACCTACGCCGCAATGGCTCGCCGACCACCGCCACCTGCTCGCACGAGCGTGGCGCCTCCATGCCATGAGCCTTTAGCACCGCAGTACTCCCGATGTCACAAAGAACGGGTTCAGTACGTCCGCCCGGAATAACCTGCACCCAGGAAGACCGACGTGTGGAGAACGGCTGACCGACGCCCGCTATGCTACCACTGCGGGGAAGCCGACCACGTTTACCGACGATGCCCCTACCGCCAGCTAGGCTTGCGAGGGTTTGCGCTCAATGACCCTCGACCACGCCTAGGGACAGTCCGAGGGACTACGAGAACTAACTACGCCGCTCGACATCTCCTGAGCTGTCTCACCGCCGAGGATATCACTCGCCTTCACCGCGACGCCCTGCATCGCCTGTTCATAGGTACCGCCGGGAAAGCCTGTATTTGCGGCAATATCGGGAAGTGGTATTACCGAGAACGGACGACGCAAATATCATTCACAAACGCCGGAGGGCTCCCACACTAGCGACGAGACGCATCGAAACGACGCTTATGCGACGGTGTCGAATAACCTCGACGTTTACATCAACGGTCACGACGCGACGGCACTTATCGACGTCGGAGAAGACTACATTCAGTCTTGAGTGGGAAGCTCTCTCGCCGCCTTCCGAAGGTGATGACGCCGTGGCATGGCCCGAAAGTACGAACCGCCGGTGGACATCTCATCACACCAGTGGGACGGTGCACTGCACGCGTGGACATCCACGGGGAGACCTGTCCAGTGCAATTCGTCGTCCTCCACTACTGTTCAAGAGACGTCATTCTTGGAATTGACTTTCTCTGTGAATATGGCGACGTCATCTGACCTTGGAGCGGATCAGGTTTATGCTGCGAAAACCTATCCCTACGTCGGAGGATCATGATGCGACGTCAGCCGCGGTACGAGTCCTTGCCGACCACGTGGACTTACCGCCGCTGTCGAGCGTCTTTGTGCCGGTCGGGATCGCAACAGTTATGTCCGGGGAAGCTCTGTTGGAAGGAAGCGTTCACTGGGCAGGTCGGCAGCAGCGCGGCTACAATGCCTTACAAGTTGTTGCTCTTCTTTGTACAGGTCTTGCTGCTGCCACGTGGAATGACTACCGACATATCCAGGGATGATCTTCAATTCGAATGCATCATCAACCACGGACGGGACCGTGTCGCGATAATGAAGTCAGACATGTCACCTTTCTGCAACATCACGACGACTAGTACCGTGTTTGGCTACCAGATGCCTCTGTACGCCGGTGGACCACGTGAATCATACACGTCACCATCTGGGGCTATAGAAGCGAGACACACCAAGTGCGAGCACTAAGGCAAGCAAAACTGAGACCAGGGTCCATATGTTGCGCTTTTTGGACTCCCATGGCGATCTAGGGAGGGATAGTGATGTCAACAACGGCAGCAAACGGACATTGGGTGTTGATTGGTGAGAGTCGCTTCATCGACATAATTTCCGCAGAAGAAAACAAAGATAAAGTTGAGCTTTGTTTTCTTCTGCGGAAATTGGTCATCAGCAGACTTTCACCAATCAACATCCAATCTGCAGTTTGCTGCGTTGTTGACGTCACATCCTTCTCCACGAGTCGCCGTGGGAGTCTAGAACAGCGCAACATGGAGCCCTAGAGGAAAGCTAATGCCACACTGCGTTTTCGGCTCGACGAAATAGAAGATGAATCAAGGCTAAACAACGTGCTTTTTTACGGGATACCTGACGGTGCAGCTGAAACGTGGTCGCAAGCAGATGTTATAACGGTCTTATCGGATTGTTTCGGTGGCAAAAAGACAAACTCGTCTGCCACGTCTTTTTATATTGAGGTGCTCACAGGCTGGGGCAGTTTGAAACCAACGAGTGCAAACCCATCATCGTAAAGTTTTAATTCTTTTATTACAAAAGACCAAGTGCTGCATTTAAGGGCTAAGCTTAAAGTACCTAACATCGATGTTGGTGAGGATTTTTCCTTTGCGACACGCTTGGCGTGCAGAAATTTATTGGATTTTGAAAATTCGCTAGGTACCACTTTCAAACTTAGCTCTAACAAACTGTTCCTAAACGATAAATGTTACATCTTTGATCATTACCAAGGCCGCGTCTCGGAAGTGTATCACCCTCATGCTCCTCATGTTCCTGTACGTCCCACTTCGATACCCGAGAGCACAACTACTCCAGTTTAGCAGTCAGTGAGGGGTAGTGGTCGTCGCGATATCCTATCTAACGCGTCCGTGTTGATTACTAACATACATATCCCTATCAGAAAGCGTGACGAACTATATTGTCTGACTGATACTTGCGATGCAAACATTGTTGTACTAACCGAGACTTGGCTCTCGGCAAAGATAAGTGATGCAGAATTATTTACCGTCTAAAAACGCTTCAATGTATTTCGACGAGACAGGAAACTAAGAAATGGTGGCGGCGTATTGATCGGTGTCAGGGATTGTATTTCGTCATTCCGTGTGGACATTAACAGTACCATTGAAATTATTTTCGTCTGTATCTCCATTCATTACCAAAGATTCCTTCTGCGATGCTGTGACCATCCACCTTCGTGTGATGTTGACTTCGTCGAGAAACTACTTGATGCGCTAAATACAATTGTAACGCGTTTTCCTAATACACCGCTTTTGTTACTGGGTGATTTTAACTACCCTAACATTGTTTGAGATTCAGAATGTCCCTATTCTGATCCTCTGTCACTTGAGTGTACGAACTTTTTGAGTGTAGTTTCCGATTTTCATTTGTTTCAATTAGTTGTCAAACCAAAAGAATAACAACTTCTACATCAAATATTTTAGATCCTATTCTAACTAGTATGCCTAGTCAAATGGTCAAATTAATTTTCTTCCTTGACTTAGTGACCACTAGTCAGCACACGTTTTTATTAGTCCGTTCACTTGACCTGTGAAAGCAATCAGAAAAATGTGATTCGCGACTACAGTAGAGCAAATTTTGATGTTATTATGTGGATCTATGTAAATTTTTGTACCGATATTTTTAAAACGTTTTCGAGCGCTCCGTCGAACAAAACTGGGTCCTTTTTAAAGAAGAGATAAGTTTACTTGCTACAAAGTACATATCCTTGAAAACCTTTATTGTAAATTCCCATTCGCCATGGTTCAATAGAGTACCCGTGAGACTTTCTAGCAAAAAGAAGCATTTATTTAAAGCCGCCAAAGGTACTCTTTGTCCGGTTCGCTGGCGGAAATATTTTCCTGCTGCCGATTGTTATAAAAACAAACTTTGTAACGCTAAACTTAAGTTCTTTAACCAATCATTGCCATCTATACTACAAAATAATCTTCGATAATTTTGGAACATGGTGTCAACCCCTGATAGGTCATCCATTATTTCACTTCAAACAGAAAATAACATCCCGATTGACGAATCTCGGTGTGCTACAATATTTAATGAAGTGTTTATTAAATAATCTTTTAATCCTCATACTAACCCACTCGGACCTATCATGTTAACATTTTTTCATTAATGAACCATGCTGCTGTTGACCCCAACGGTGTCTCAAAAATTATAAATAGCCTTAAATTATCATCAGCCACTGGTATAGACACAATCAATTCAAAATTCCTTAAATCAACAATTGAATACTTTTCTCTCATACTTGCTAGTCTATTCCAAAAGTCACTCGATGTCTCTGTTCTACCAAACGACTGGGAGATCGGAAAAGTAATTCCTCTTTACAAAGCTGGGGAAAAGCACTCCCCTAACAATTACAGGCCCATTTCTATGACTAGCATTCCATTAAAAGTCTTCGAACACATGATCTACACACAACTAGTTACCTTCCTCGAATCCAATTAATTTTTTCTCTTACGTCAACGTGAATTTAGAAAAAATCTCTTCTTGTGAAACTCAACTACTCAGCCTTACTAACGACTTTCATGTTGCCTTTGATAAGGGATCCCAGATGGACTGCAGTTTTATTGACTTTTCAAAGGCTTTTGATAAGGTATCACATAATCTTATTCTTCAAAAACTAAGTAAACTGATAATTGATCTTGATGTGTTTAATTGGATTGAAGCATTTTTAACAGATCTTTAGAAATTTGTAACTTGTAAAGGTATCAACTCCACTCTCACATTTGTTTCCTCCGGCGTACCCCAAGGGTCCGTTTTAGGCCCTTTACTTTTTCTAATTTATATTAACGACCTTCCCAGTATTGTCTTGTCATCAATCAAAATATTTGTTGACGACTGTGTCATTTATCGAATAATATCTAGTACTCTGACTCCAAGCAATTGCAGCATCATTCAGATTTTATTTTAAAATGGTGTGAGCTTTGGTCAATGGAACTAAATATTAACAAGTACAAACTAATGCGCATGACTCGTAAGGTTACATTTACTTCTGCGTATAGCCTTAATAACACAATACTAGAGCTTGTAAATTCTTTAAGTATCTGGGAGTGATCCTAAGCTCCGGTCTTTCCTGGAACCTTCATATTAATGATGTGACTAACAACGCTAACCGTATGCTTGGTTATTTTAAACGTAATTTTTAATGGTCCCGTCATCATTAAAACTATTTCTTTATAAAACATTAGTGAGGTCAAGCTTAAGTGTGCAGCCTCCATCTGGGATCCCGGTACAACTTACCTTACTGACTCTCTAGAATTAATTCAGAACAAATCCGCACGTTTTATTTTGGCTAATTATAATCGTACCACTATCGTAACATCTAGAAAAAATACTTTATCACTACCCAGTCTCGCACATCACCAAAATATTTCTAGTATTTGGCTCTTTCACAAAATGTTTCATCACAACACTGTACTCCAATATCAATTGATAACCCCCCCTCTCTCGCTTCTGTCTGCGCGCTTGGATCACCGTCACAAAGTAGGCATTCCATTTTGCCATTATAACAAATATTTTGCTTCAATTATCCCTAAAGATTCGAATGCATGAAATCATCTACCTGCATCACTTACATCAATTGTTGATTCTGTTTTTTTTTGTTCTAATGTTCCAAACGATGTATCCCCGTTGTTTAACTATTTTGTAGTTTCCACTGTTATTTTGTTTGTTTTCTCACCACTTACCTTTGCAATGCCTCAAGACTTTGAGGGTAAAATAAATAAATAAATAAATAAATTGATCCTGGGAAGAGGAATCGGCATTGCCACGGGTGTAACGGAGCTCAAGGATCGGCGCACCATGACTCTTGTGACGAAATTCCGAAAGGAATCGCAGCACCTGACAGAGGGCACAGCCGTGGGCCACGTCGAGGAACTTACGAACTCAGCCGCGATCGCCCCCATCTCAAAAGACTGCTCTTCATTGCTGCACAAGAGGACGCCGCCTTCGGAGCTTAACATCGACCCGCCCCTCCCAGCCCCAGAACGACGACAGTTGACTGATCTCCTCGCCAAGTACTGCGAATGTTTCGCCACGTCATCAAGGGTGCGCCAAACGACGATTGCCAAGCATCGCATTGTTACGGATAAACATGCCCTTCCTGCCCACCAGTTGCCGTACCGTGTCTCCGTGAAAGAACGGGAGGTCATCCGAGAACAAGTTTAAGAGATGCTGGCGGACAACATCATCCAGCCTTTAAACAGTACCTGGTCCTCTCCCGTCGTGCTGGTACAGAAGAAGAACGGAACGCTGAGATTCTGAGTGGAGTATCGAAGGCTGAATTCTGTGACAAACAAAGACGTCTATCCGCTTCCACGCATAGACTATACGCTTGATCGACTACGCTACGCCCGTTACTACTCATCAACGGACCTGCAGAGTGGCTACTGGTAGATCGAGATCGACGAGCAGGACCATGAGAAGACGGCCTTCGTCACACCCGACGGACTGTACGAGTTTAAGGTGATGCCTTTCGGACTTTGTATGGCAGCAGCCACTTTCCAGCGTGTCATGGACACTGTGCTGGCGGGTCTGAAATGTCAGAACTGTCTCGTTTACCTCAATGGCGTCGTGGTACACTCATGCGAATTTGACTGGAAACTGCGACGACTCCGCGCCGTGTTTCAAGCCATCAAGACCACTGGACTGACGCTCAAGCCTTCGAAATGTCGGTTCGTTCACGGCGAACTAAGGTTCCTAGGCCACGTCGTAAGCAACGAAGGTGTTCGTCCTGAACCTAAGAAGACACGCACAGTGGCCGAAATTTTACCGCTGCGAGACGAGAAGGTCGTGAAGAGATTTCTCCGACCGTGCGCCACTACAGGCGTTTTGTCCGACATTTCGCGAAGATCTCTGCGCCCTTCACCGACCTAACGAAGGACACAGCAAAGTTTCACTGGGCAGAAGATCAACAGCGCGTATTCAATGAGCTGAAACAGACTCCAGACGTCCCCGATCCTCGGTCATTTCGACTAACATGCCGTGACTGAAGTCCACAAGGACGCCGGTAATACGGGACTTGGCGCGGTACTGGTACAAATGCACGAAGGCACACAACGAGTGATCGTTTATGCAAGTCGGACGCTCTCGAATGCAGATAGCAATTACTCCACGACGGGGAAGGAACGCCTTGGGGTCTTCTGGGCGATAACCAAGTTTCGTTCCTACTTGTACGGAAGTCCGTTCAGAGTGGTCACATACCACCACTCGCTCTGCTGGCTTGCGAACCTGAAGGATCCGACGTGACGCCTTGCCCGATGAAGCCTACAATGGCAAGAATTCGACATGTCCCTTGTATACAAGTCCGGCCTCAAGCACAAGGACGCGGACTGGTTGTCAAAAGATCCCGTCGAGTCAGCTCCCGCAGCCGCCGCCGGCGACGACGAGGAGAGGTTTCTCGGCGCAGTCAACGTCGACGACATGGCGGCACTCCAAGGAGCCGACCCTGAGCTGCGCGCACTGATCGAGCATCTGAAAGGAGGAGGAGGTAGAGTTCCCCCTGTCTTCTCGCGAGCCCTGGCAAGCTTCGCTTTCCGACAAGGCGTGCTTTACAAATAGAACTTCGGTGACAACAGTTCGGCGTGGCTCCTGGAAGTCCCCGCCGGCCTTTGACAGGAGATCTTCGAAGCCTGCCACGACGATCCGACGGCAGGGCATCTTGGCTACAGCAGGACACTGGCAGGAATCCGCGAAAATTACTACTGGCCCAAGCCCCGAAAACCATCGAACGGTACAGAAGGTCATGCCACAAATGCCAACGACGCAAGAAACCACCAACGAAGCCCGCAGGACTGTTGCAACCGATCGCACCGCCTACCGCTCCGTCCCAGCAGATCGGAATGTATCTACTCGGGCCATTCCCAAGTCGACGCAGGGAAATCGGTGGATAATCCTTGCAACGGATTATCTCACCCGATACGCTGAGACGAAAGCCCTCCCATTCGGGACAGCTCTGGAAGTCGCCAAGTTCTTCATTCAGTCCATCATTCTTCGTCACGGCGCCCACGAAGTCCTGATTAGGGACCACGGAGCAGCATTTACGGCTCAGCTGACTCGGTGAGGTTCTTCGGCTCAGCCACACAAGCCACCGACCAACTAGGGCGTCACCACCCGCAGACCAACGGGCTCACGGAACGGCTCAACAAGACCCTCGCTGACTTGATTTTTATGTACATACGTCGTTGTGGAGCATAAGGCGTGGAACGAAGTGTTGCCGCACGTCACGGTTGCCTATAACACGGCAGTTCAGGAAACCACCGTAGCGACACCATTTCAGCTTGTGCTTGGCAGAAAGTGACGACGATGCTTGACTCGATGCTGCCCAATGAGCTAGTTGAGGACGGGAACGTAGACGCCCGGGTGATCAGTCAGCGAGCAGAGGAGGCGCGCCAGCTAGCCCGCCAGCGGATTCAAGGCCAACAACATGACGACGCTAGCCGGTACACCGACGGGACGTTCATTTCCAACCGGGAGACAAAGTGTGGGTCAATGAAAAAAACGGTTAAAGTGCAGGCGAGCTGGTGTAAGTTATACATAATGATTGAAAACCTGAGACTGTGGTTTGAAAGACGGAAACTCGTTGAGGAGAGACATTTGTAACGTACTAAAAGATGAGGAAAAGGAAAGTGTAGTGAAGAGCATCATGGCCCAATCTAAGACGACTCTATGTTTGAAATTCTTTTTAAAAGACCACAAGGTTGACATGCCTGTCCGAGTTATTATAAATGAAATTTGCACTTGGCAGAAGATCATCTCTTCTTTTCTCCAACGTGGGTTAGGGCTAATCTCCTTGGATCATTCTCTATCCTTAAGAAATTCAGGAGAGCTTATCGATGTCATGAATAGCAATCACGGTAGAAAGTGTTCAGTTTTCTTAATGGACATAAAGGATCTATATTATTCTCTTGAAAAGAAAAGACTAATGTCGGCGGTGAAGGAACTGTTAGAGCTAAATCTAGTGAAATTTCAGTCAGAGTCGGGAGTTTCGGTAGATGGTTTTCTCATAGTTCTGGACCGATACCTGCAGTCAACGATTATTGAGTATGATGAACGGATGTACGTACAGCAGGAGGGTGTCTGTATAGGCTCGTCGGTCGCGCCGCTTTTGGCCAAGTTTTATCTCAACACCCTAGACAGAGTTGTGGTTGAGAAGATGAGAGAGTTGCCCCTAGATGTAGGTTTTGTTCGAAGATATGTAGACGATATAATTGTGTGCACTTTTCAAGATAACCTTTCGGATTCTCTACAAAATGTAATAAGTTCAGCGGCCCCGGAGCTGCGTTTCACTGTGGAAAAGCCGGAAGAGAATGTCATTCAATTTTTGGATTTACGCATTCATGCGGGCAGTGGGCTGTGTTGGGAATATGGGAAGCAGGCGCCGAAACCTGTCTTATCGAAGCAAAGTTGTCATTCTAAAATTGTAATGGCAGGGGTGGTGAAGTCTCTGACCCAGAACATTCTACAAAGATCATGCATTCATTACATGGAGCAGTCTTTCAAAAGACAATGGGGAAGACTGGAGAGGGCCGGCTATCAAAAGTCCTTCATGAAACGGCAGCTTGCTCTACAGATCAAGGATAAGCAAGATAAGCGGAGTGTCGAGAACCGACGGGCTGCCATTCCATATTTTCACGCCATTTCGCATAGCTTGAAGGCGGGTGTAGGACAAAATGGTCCCGGTCAGTGTGGTCCCGGTCAAAATGGTCCCGGACAAAAAGGTCTTAAGTGCCAACCCGGACAAAATGGTCCCAGGTGAATTTATCAACACTTTGAGCGCTCTTAATAGGACAAACTGGTTTGGTACTTTTATTTTGACACACGTTCAAGGATAATATCAACATTTTCATTATAATCATTTGAAACAAATTTTAAATCCTTCTATCTATACACATGTAGCTCTATTTCTCAAAGGTTCTTGATTTCTACCGATATATTCCACGTGTGTAATCAATATCTCTTCTATCGCCAGAAGCCTGTTTTCAAATCAGCGCTATCGAGCTTCAAAACGATATTCGGAATGAAAGTCATTATCATGCACGTACTACAGGCTCTTGACGTGGTTTTTGAAATGAACCTGTCGTACCAACGTGTTCTATTTATCATAAACAGCATCTCTCTGTCT
>JAZHYW010008006.1:0-48471 GCA_037355805.1 Ixodes ricinus | reverse complement strand
TTTTACCAAGCAATAATATACTTCCTGCCAGAGCCATAAAATGAACACGGTCTATCCCGAACTTTGCAGTCGCTGGAATTGGTTATTAAAGCTCTACCCCTCTGCGTAGTGACACGACCTATTTAACACCACTCTTAAACAATTGGTCGCGATTCCTCTTCTGGGGAGTTCGGAATGTGCCGAGTCGAATAGGAATAGCTTTTCTTGGATCAGGGTAAACACAGGCAGCACAAATGATTGTCCCTAAACATAATCCAACAAATTCAGTATATCCTCGTGATGCTCACACCAAGTTTATGTGAACATTTCCATATCGAATGATACGCAGCACAACTAATATGTAAAATATCTTATTGTGTCGTGCTTATTTATCGGAGAACGCGTCGTAGCGCATGGGCTACTACAACAAAACAGATATTAAAGGATAATTTTTCCACAAAATAAAATAATAATGTTAATAGTGAAAATGATCCTTATTGGCTAAGGAGAGCCGCGGCATTGCAGGAAGGCAACAGCCCATATCATAACGGCCCGCGTTGACGCGTGTAGAGATGGTAATTATATGATGATAAAATATAAATTAGAAAAGTTATGGTGAATATGCCATAAAATGTAGACCTGCGTGAGGCCTATAAGCGGTCTTCACGATATGTTATAATATCGCTTATATATAACGATATATTACTTTTAGCGATTGGCAATATATCACGAAATCTGGTTAACGTTTTGTCTTTAGACAAAACAAATGTTTTGTTTTTGAAGCATCGAGAAATAAGTGTTGAACGCATTCATATGTACCGTCTTCTTTGTTTTATTCGTTTCTCACGTTCATCTTTCATAGACTACTTATAATCTTTTTCTACACTTGCAAAGCATGACAGTGATATCAGCATAAGCGGCAGAGAGGCATGATAAATGCGTCACAAACAACATAAACACAAACAAAATCAACAAAGGAAACTTGCGCTTTTATATCATCGTTGCTTCTTAGCGCAGGACTTGGCAGAGGTACTCCAAAAAGTATTTAGGATAGTAAATACTGAGATACCTGTGTTTTAAGGCCCGAAATATAGATACTGAGATGCATTTTTCTTTTATTCCTGAGATACTTCTGCAAAACCGGCGAAAAAGTATTCCGGAATTAAGATACAGATACCTATAGAAATACATTTGATCCAGAACGGTGCTAGGTGGGGAGGGTGTAGATCGTGGCGAATGCAAATAGTAATTTATGCTTGTGCTCCTTTTCTGTGCCATTTTTTGCAGTTCACCTTACGTCGAACTCTTTATTTATCATTAACGCTACTAAATAAAACATGTCACGCCCGTTCAACCAAATAGTTGCAGACCGGTAAAGACAGCGTGCCATGTTTGACAAAGGGCGTCTGCCCGAAATGAACCCTATTTTACCATGAGGTCGCACCTCAAACTGACGTATTATAAGCTTCTGAGTCACCCATAGTGTGGGTGATTCAGGACCACACTTTTTCTTCACTCAGTGGAGGGCTTTGTGAGAGGAGCTCATTTTGTTATTCTTGCCCGTAACCTTTTTTTAAACCACAGTGCTTTCTTTTTTGCAATGTCGGTGACTGAGATGAATCATGTTATAGGGCGCGTTCATACTCTAAATTATGAAGCAACTTGCACCAAACAGATGTTTTTTTATATTTTAAGTTTATTTTAAAAAGCACAACAAATGTAGCGAGATACTTAAGTCTGACAAAGTATCACGATACAAGCGATACATCTTAAATATGTTTCGCTACTGAGCTACAAATAAAATCTTCAAATGTATCTCTCTACAGAGATACATATACTCAAATGCATCTCTAAGATACTATCGCGATACAATTGTATTGCGATACTGCCCAGCCCTGTCGTATCATAATTTTTTATTACAGTATATGCTTATATGAGCAGAATATATTTTACCAAAGCCGCTATGAACTTCAAAAAGGGTCCCAGGCCAGCCAAGCTGTTTCTAACACCTTTTTGTCTAGGACTCATTCCCATTTCTCAAAAGAATAAAACTTTGATTTCATTTAATAGGTTTTATGTCAGTATGGTGCCTTGCGCGCCTGACAAGTTGAAGCGACGGTGCCCTAAAATAAACCCTCAACACGAGAATTTGGACGAATGCCATGTCAAGCATGCCAGTTGATTTGTGAACTGCCTCAAAGGCCTAGTAGACGGGAATCTTTTCTCGTGTGGGAAGGTGTACGTGTGTCAGACAGGCCGGTATTTGAATACGAGATTGAGAGAACATTCACTGTCTCAGAAGTAACCACCGGCGTGGCATCTGGCTCTCCACGTACGAGGTTTTGTGTGTTCCCTTTATTCCATCAAACATGAATCCTAAGGCAATTCACCGACCAAAGTGCTCGCAAAATTTATGAGTAGCCCGTCACAGCAGCACAAGGGGAAAGACGCACAGTGCACCGTCGGAAGACTTATCGGCGAAGGAACTGCACTACTTTCAATCTTTTTTTCTTCTGATAATTTTTCTTAATAGTGTAATCTTAACAATGTTTCTTTATCTTTTCCTTTCCTTCCTTTTATTGTAGTAGGTTTTTATTGCAGTTTGTTTTTGCCACGTTTTCATTCGTTATTTATTTTATTATTATGTGTTAATATTCGTGTAACTTCTTAATTTTCAATCCCGCTTTTTATAGTTTTTGTAATTTTAAAGTAAAAAACAAAAGTTGATTTCTGTAGTGATTTTTATTAATTTTTTGCCCATCTTAGATATTTCCTCGCACTTCTGATTCATCTTCCTTTGTTGCTTCACTTAACGTCAGTTGGGAGTCAGCACTAGTCCGTGTCTTTCTTTTACTTGTTCGCTGTCCTTTGCGCTGCCCTTATTTGTGTAGTGCATAACGAACTATCCCGTCATTTGAGTTTAGTAAAACTACTCTTGTGTCCAGCTGACACCCTCATATGCACTCTAAGATATCCAGTGCGTGTTCTTTCCCGCAATGCACTTGACGGAGCCAATCGCTACAATCTACGAACGGAGATCGGCGAACGGCTAGGCTGTAAATATGTTTGCCCCTTAAATAATAGACTGCGTAGCGGCACCCAGCATAAAATTACACGTGCTTACGCCATGCTCGGTATCGCTGCGTAGTCTATCAGTTTTATGTTCAAGCACAATTAATGCCTCGTCATTGCAGGACTACCCTCCGTAGTCTGCAGCGACTGGCTCTTCCGAGCACATTGCGGGAAAGTATGCATGCTCCAGATTTCTAGGGAACATCTGGATTTTGTTCAGTGGAACATTTAGAAATCACGAGTTTATGGTTGGCATAGTTGAATATTCGAAAAGAGTGACCCATAAAGGCATGTAGGGTTGGGCAAATGAAGAAAAGAAGTTTAATTAAAAATTAGGCATATCAGTTTCAAGATTTTATTAATAATCTCGTTGTGTTCGGCAGTGTGCCGCAAGATCGCTCCGCCAGTTAGGGTTTTTAGGACATGTTTAGGTCAAAACATGAGAAAAGTTCTGTCTCGTACAGTCCCAGCGCGCCTCACAGACGCTTCCGCTCAAGGTGGCGGTGGCATTTTGCCGTACAGTCAAGAACCAAAAACAAAATTTAAATAAACATAAGACACAAAATTTATTGTCAAAGACTTCTGGAAAACTAAATTGCGTGCAATAATATTTATATAATGTAAGAATATTACAATCAAATATTCAGTTGAAGACCTTTATACAACAAAGACTTGGGCGACATCTGCCACGTAAGCAGTCATCTCTACAACTGTAGCTTGCACAGCCGCAAACCAGAGCGCGTTCTTAGCAGTCGAATAAGCTTGCAGCTCTCCTGACCCTTTCAATAAAATAAAAAAATACTCTATTGTACATAAAAAATTGCAGCGTGCGTTTTTCAGGTACAAAACGGGAGAACCCACGGCGCCATCTTTTGAGTAGAAGTGGAACACTCGAAATTTTCCATACATTTTTATTTTCCTACCTTTCAGTATACTTCTGTATATTGTAGTACCAAAGTGTAACCAACAAAAAAGTTTACAAAAAGTTCGTTTTATTTCACTCTACTCAAATTTAAATTTTTTATGCATCAATTTGTTTTTGTTTTTTTATTAAAAACTATTTACATTGATTTGACGGCTATTTAAAATAGGTATTACGTACATTTAATCTCGCAAATGCTGAAGAACATTATCGCTAATAAAATCCAATTCCGGAGCCACCTCAGAGATGGCGTCAGTCTGGAAGTGTGTTATTTCATCACAAACAAAATGACCTTTTTCAAATGTGGCCTCCATAAGGTAAATGTTCCGCCGATTTCGCGAGTCAGCCATTGCTTGGTCCTCTTAAAATGTAATGGACACGACGGCTCAATGAGCGTTCGGTGATGGCTCGGATCCAACCAAACGCTTCCTGCCCAGGGAATGTTTACCCCAGAGTTACTTCATGGTGTTTTGAAAGGGATCTATTAAACTCGGTTGTAAAAATACACAAGCTTGTGCAAGCGTTTCTACAAGTTTCCAAGGACCACATTGCATGGAGAAAAAGCCCGTTCGCTTTTGGCTTTACTGTTCTCCTACAGAGACTGAGGTTTCTTCAGGAAAAGCACAGAGCTGGAGCAGGAGACAAGACTGGATATCTGGTCCTCGGAATCTCTCTGTACGCACCACGCACGGGCATCGTGCACAACTACACGAAAGACCTTCTTAAGTGAGTCTTGACTCGGGAACATATATATAGCTTTCGAACAGAGTTCCTTTGCTTTTAGCGCATAATGTGCTTTATCAGCCCATATTCATGGTGTTATGTAACGTTTGGTTGCAACCCTGGCCTGTAACAGACAGTTGTTAAAGCTTTATAAGCTGTATTGGCAGTAACAGCCTACTGTTTCAGCTCTACAGGCTGTAGCTGTATAGCGTATAACATTGTATAGGTTGTAACAGCCGTCAGTTTTATCTGTAGGGGCTGTAGTTCTAGTGGACGTAACACTGTATAGGCTGCGACCGCCGTTTAATAGAGGTTTACAGGATGTGAGTGTAATGCCTGCAAGAATATATAGAGTGTATTGGATGTCACAGCCAGCTGTTCCAGCTGCATAGGCTATATTACGCAGCTGTATAAGCTGTAGCATATAGGTTGTATAGGCTGTAACTGTATAGACTCCAACACTGTATAGGCTGTAACAGCTATAAAGGCTGCAACTATGCCGGCTTAGCATCCGGATGTTCTAGCTGTTTAGGCTGTAACACTGTAGCAGGTGGCTGTTACAGAGTTACGGACTATACATCAATTATAGCCGCTTGTCTATACAGCCTATACAGCTGTAACAACCAGCTGAAACCGAAACCGACGCCGAAACAATTTACACACATTGACAAACATATAAATACTTCACTTCCGAAAGGATTTAAACACACCAGCTTGAAATTTCGAGCCAATGGCTTTGCCGACTCGGCTACTTGAGTTCAATCTGAGTTGTTCTGAATGAGCAAGGCTGATAGGCCGCAGAAACGAACTCACTGGCACGTCGTGCAAAAGCGCACTCACGTGCTTTGCAGTCTTTCCTCTCATGCTGTGCCATCTGACCACGGATATCAGAAATGGAAGCGAATGTTTAGTAGGTGGTACCGTGCAGACGTCCTTCTCGCCTTCTCTGGGAGGCCCACATCACATTATGTGCTTCCCAGTCTTTGTAAGCATGATCAAGAAATTGAAAATGTTTTCGACGATTCTGAGTTTGTTTAGCGTCAAGGCACATTTCCAACTCTAATTGGCACTAAAGTGCTTTCTGGTGTCATCTATTTAGGGTCATGGCTCATAACTCGAGTATTGGGTAAAATACAACTATAAAATAATCTGAGTAAAGTAAAAAGTAAATGAAGGTTTATGTACTTTATGTAAAGTAATAAGCTCATTGGGTCACCATGCACATGAAATAATCTAGTACAAATGCAATGTACTTACAACATAAATTACAAGTACTTTTAACCCAACATTTTATAATGGCCTTTGATATCCTATACACAGATTTCATTTTTTTAAACAAATATAAATTGACTTAGGGACAATTAATGGCGCATCAGGTATTTTTGGGAATGGCTGCGAATATTTATTAGGAGAGGTTGCCACAGTGTATTTGGTTTACATTTGCTGTCAAACTATTTATCACATTGAACTTATAAGTTATAAGGTACTTATTTGTATCGATCTTACAACCACTACTATTTCACTCAGAGAAATGATCAGATGACGTCTCGAAAGACCAGCGCGCCTTTTTACGAGACGTTACGTCATTTTGTTCTCTTATAGTTGTGTTAAAATGTTATACTAAACCTTTGAAGTTGTGTATAGTGCTCGAAAAATCACGGACGGAAGGTCGTTCTTCTTCAGACAGCTTGATTTCACAGAGCGCAAGAGCGCACTGCCCAGACCATCGCGCTTTTTCCTGTGCATTTTGTAAACTCTTCGAGCCTTCCTCATCCTCTCTAATTTCCCTCCGACTTCTTACTTTGGCTCCGCTTGCCCTGGCTTGCGTCAAAAGAGGTTAAACGTACTTGGAGAGAGCATGATGTCAGCGCCATTGCTGTCGCAAACTTGTGGTGGAGTATCCATCCTAAATTTTTTAACCTCCTCGCTTGCGTTGATTGAGCGAGAAGTTGCGATAGTTTTGTTTTAATTTTAAATTTATTTCGACAAACGAGATCAAAGATCGCGACCCTCCACATTTTCTGCGATTCGGCGAATTAACCAGAGGATGTCTTCAATCGTGCGACAGTTAATTGCGAGCGATCGCTTGCCGCGCGCGATACCCACAAAGTGGAAAGGAGCCCGCCATTGTTCGGCCCCTCTGCTGCGCGGGAGGCGATCACTCGTGATTGGCTGTCGCACGTCCGACGGCGGCCTCTGGTTTCCACGCCAAAGTGGAGAAATGAGGGAGTTTGCGATCTCTGACCCTGTTTTTGACAAGAAAATTGACACGGGATTATTGTAAGGTAGATTATTTTTGCTTAGAACTGTAGAGCATGTCACGACCATAAATTGACACTCTCGGAAACCACAATTGTGCGCCTTTAATATCCGTCAGTATCACGAATATTATGGTCAGCTGAAGTCGACTGTCCCATCAAAGCCGATCATGCGTCATGAGCAGGCAGTTCACCTCTTGTTTGCTCCGTTCTTTTAACTGTGGTACCTATTTTTGGCTTGATGTCGCAGTTAATCTCGTTTGTTCTCTAAATTTATAAGAACATTTTGCCTGTTAGATCTCTCAGGAATCGCAGTGTTGTGGCATTGTCACGTCCTTGCAGTCGAAACGTCACATTTTTTTTCGCGAAACTTTGTGAAGAAGTTTTTCTGCTATATTTACCATTTACATTTCTTCGATAACCTCGGAGGCTTCATATTTCAGCAGATTTAGCGGAATATCTATGCCACGCTACGTCATGGTAAAAGAATACATCTTAGTGTCACCTTAAGTCATGGCTTCCCGGTTGTCAAACCACCACATGAATATCATCTGCTAAATTAAAACTCTGCCCTGTAACTTGTGCGTAGCAGTGTGCCACGTCTCGCCGTCGCTAGAGTAAATTTGCAAGCCACAGAAAATAAGTTTGCATTTTTTTATGGGTCTACTGGCTAATCACTTATATATATATATATATATATATATATATATATACATATATATATATATATATATATATATATATATATATATATATATATATATATATATACTATATATATATATATATATATATATATATAGAACGGGCATGTGCGGAGGCCGAAGGCGTGGTATATAATCGGTGAAAACAACACGGACGCTCATTTCGGCCGCAGTCCGGCCTTCCTGACGAAGGCCGGACTCCGGCCGAAACGTCGAAGAATAAATCGTCCGTTGTTGCTGTTTTCACCGAAGGTTTTTTCTTCCCAGTTATATATATATATATATATATATATATATATATATATATATATATTATATATTAATTTGTACAGACGAAAATGACGCCTTGCATATCTGGGATAGCGACGCCTGCATAATGTTGCGTAGATGGTTGCTAAGCGAGAGACCCTTTCAGAAATTCAGGGTCATCTGGTGCTTCAAATAAGCAGTGTAATTTTTGGCGTATTAATGGCGGTAATGGAACTGTAGTACGCAATATTTTATTGGGCATGTCTACATTTGCGACTCAAGTCTTGAGGAGAATACGCTATTCACTGTAGACTTCGTCCCAGATCTGTTTTAGTTTATGCGGTCAAATACATACAGCCTTACAGGACAAAGTGGACACTTACATAAAGGACTCCATAAAATTCTTGACATCAAGGTGCGTTAGAGGAGATTGTGTTCCGCCAACAAGTTGACTGCACACCAGTTAGAACGGGGCGCTTACGCAGCCATTGTATCTAATTGCAGCCTCGCATCCTACTGAGGTCTCAAATGTGTAGGACTCGCAGCACCTGCTAAGGAGCATTTTTAACCACTTTCTTTATGAGTAACTCGAAGGCCGCCATTTGTGCGGCATATATGCCATCCCGCCGATGATGAAAGTCTTGTCGGCACCGCAAGACTCCTTGGATTTACGAAGAGAAATACACCTTTTCCAAAATTACGTTTGAGCACTATGATAGTGCTGAAACGGAATTTTGGAAAAGGTGTATTTCTCTTTCGAAATCGAAGGGGTCTTGCGGTGCCGACAAGAACAAATCGTACGAGCCCTCGCCGATTTCCCCATAGTCACAAATTATCGCCATCGCAAATTTGTAAAACGTTCCGGTAGAATCTCGTAACCTGTTGCTTGTTGCAGTTGAAAGTATTCTAAACAACAGACTCAGTATCATAAAATATGTTGCTTTGACATCAAGGCAGGCGCTCTTCCGTTGCCGACGCATGATGCGGGGAAAATGTCTCGTTGAGTTTGTAGGCACAAGTTCGCTTCATGAAACATTTTTGTGTTCAGTTTCGTATTCGTCTATTATGTTCTATTCGTAAACATTAGAGCCGAACTAGCACTTCGGGCGAAGCAGCGCTTAATGTACGACTTAGGCGCACCAAATTCTATCAGGGCTGTAGAAATTGCTTATTTGTAGACCGTTTTACTGAAAGAGGGCAAGAGAGAAAAAAGGAAAAGGCTGCCAAATCCTTCCTCCTTACACTGAGTGCTTAGGAACGAGCGAAAGACCCGGATGAACGCTTTGGACGCGTGTGCTTTTTCAAGTTCGGTTGTTTTCTTCGCGGTTTCGGGGGTGGCGTGATGTGACAAAGAAATGCTTGGTCTGCACAGCTTGCTCTTTTTAAGGATTTACAAAACGTTTAAAAAAAGTCAAGGATGCTACAATACTGCCGTTTGTGTAGGTGAGTTACACGGACATGGGTATGATATGGGGCGCCAATTGTCACAACAAAAAGTAATAATAAACCAAAAATTTATTAATTATCTTTTTTGAAGATTGTGAGAAAAGAAACAGATGCTTCTAATTATACGAACTTGCTCAGCGCAATCGGAAACCGCTAAATGAGTATATTCTAGAAAGTCCCGGAGCGTGTGGGAAGCGCTATGTAAGAATAAAGTTTACACTGCTGCAGCAGGCTCCAGGTTGGAGATACAAAAATACAAGCGAAAACATCACCGCGCTTATTATTCCTTTTATAATTGCACCGCCAGTCTTGAACCAGTTGCACCAGCGGTAACTTTACTGGACCACCTGCACTTTCCACGCACTACAAATCTTCCTAATATTCACCGTTTTGGTGATTTTCGATGACGCTTAGCTGGTTTCTAATTTGAGCCACATGTTTAGTTTCTATACCTAAAAAGTGAATCAACGAGCATGAGTTAACAATCCGGCTCAACTTGACGATGATCACCTATATAATATTTTCCTACTTTTATAAGGCACCTGCACAAACCGGATTACTGTTGCTTAAAGACATTTTTTAAAGCGAATATGGAGAGACTAACAAAAAATACTTTTTATATCTTACCATACTTTTCTGTTTCTCTCACCAGGAGTGCACCAATTGATGCTGTGATACTTCGAACCCACTTCGACGTTAATCTTCGCAGATATAAATGCTTCATTACAGGGCCAAGTGTTTACGTCAAAGCTTCTTACCCTTACGAAGTCTCAGTGGTGAGAGACCTAATGTACTTGTGAGCTTGTATCTCTAGTTCGGGGAGCGCCTTTGGCGAGCAACAATGGATGATTTATGGTCGAGTTTAGACTGGGCGTCATCACGCCTTTTCACGTTCCTTGAGAACGCTGAACTAGTAGAATTTCATTAAAAAATAAATGTGTGTGAAAAAATCACAACAACAAAAAGCTAGACGGAATGCATTCTCATCTATTTGCAAAGCACTTAAAGCGCGAAGTGCATTTTTATTTTGATTATATATTTTGTAGTTGTTTTAAATGTTTTTGTTTCCACACGTAGACATAGGATGACAAACGTTCGTAGAAGACCGTAGGTTGTGCGATATAACGCTAGAATTAGCCCAACTTAATAAGACGTATTCAATTGAATGATGTGCCCGTTACAAAGATAGGTAACAAAATAGGGCTACTTTTCAGTTCAAGACACAACAGTTTTCTGAGATTCGTGAGCGTCCCGCCAATAAAACCAATTTAAGTTACCGCTTCTACCCATATGCAACTAGCGTTAATTTTGCGTTAGTTTTGTGTTCGTTTGGATATCAGTATTATCAGGTGGCTGAATTTAAAAACAGATAAATCTCCGACTATAAGAAAACCCTCACCAACATATTTGGAAAATGTATTTCGTATTTGTTTTATGAAACTTTTAGAACCGAGCGAAGTTCCGATGGCTCTGCAGAAAGACCAAGCACATGACTAACTCTAACAAAACATAACGCGTAACGAGAAGCGTAATACATTACGTTTCTCGTATTCCAATTTCACTAACTTCGTCTTCCTGCAAACTGCTTGAACATATAGTCCATAAACATATATCTGAGTACCTAGAGGCTAATTCAATTCTCTGCCCACAACAGCATGGTTTTCGCCGTGGCTACTCTACCTCTACCCAGCTTCTTGAGTTCACCCAT
Source organism: Ixodes ricinus (assembly GCA_037355805.1). Lineage (NCBI taxonomy): Eukaryota > Metazoa > Arthropoda > Arachnida > Ixodida > Ixodidae > Ixodes > Ixodes ricinus. The sequence continues at coordinate 37,410 of JAZHYW010008006.1, read as the reverse complement.
AACATTGCTTTTTCTTTAGATAAAAGAAAACAACTAGACGCCATCTTTATCGATTACTCTAAAGCCTTCGACAAAGTGCCACATTCTAAGCTACTTCAAAAACTGCAGACAATAATTAAAAACGAATCACTAATCGATTGGATTGCTGATTATTTGAAGGACAGATCTCAGTTCGTCTCCTATAATAATGTTTATTCTAGCAACGTCCTGGTTAGTTCCGGTGTCCCACAAGGATCTGTCTTAGGACCCCTCTTATTTTTACTCTACATTAATGATGTCGTGAACCATCTTCCCGTTAAAATTCGCCTTTATGCCGATGATTGTGTTTTATATAATGAGATTAATTCAGTACAAGATCAAAACATACAAAATAACTCATTCTCACAATTTCTTAGTTGGAGCAAGAAGTGGCAGATGGAGATTAACTTTGATAAAACTCTGTTTATGTCATTCACCAACAAAAAGATGCCATCTGTTTTCAGTTATGGCATTGGTAATGTGATCCTGCGTCAGGTTTATGAATATAAGTACTTAGGAATTTTATTTACCCCATCGCTTAAATGGGACAGTCACATTAGTTCCATTCGTTCTTGTGCCCTACAAAAACTGGGATATGTTAAAAGAACTTTGAAATCTTCAACCAAAGAGGTTAAAATAACCGCTTATAAGACCTTAATTAGACCTATTTTGGAATATGGCTGTGTAGTCTGGGACCCGCATTTTAAGGGTGACATTAGGCTGCTTGACAGAATACAGACTAAGGCTATTAGATTTATTTGTAACCGCTATGACCGCAAGTTTTCCCCCACTTCATCTATGCTTGATGTAGGACTAGAGTACTTGGCTTCTAGACGCAAAGTTGAACGTCTCAAGGTCCTACATAAAATAGCTAATAATAACAGTGTACTTGACCGTAATAGTTATATTGATTTTACTACTCAATCACGTACTCGAAATTCTCATCCCTTAAACATTGTACCATATCAATGTCACCTTAATTGTTTTAAATTCTCTTTCTTTCCTAGAACTATTGAAAACTGGAACAGCCTTGATGGTGCGACTCGTTCACTTGATTTTGATAAATTTTCGGATGCACTTTAGGTTGTTTTGTGCATACTAGGGAGTTTATACTGTTTATAACCCTCCTATTTTACTTATTGATGTGATCCCTTCTATAACCCTTCTATTTTACTTATTGCTGTGTCTTTTTAGGGTGTGTTGCACTACCTATGACGCTCTCTGTGTGTGTGTTTAAGTACAATGTATATGTTATTCCCACTCCTTCAATGACCTTTCTTAAGGTCGCAGTATTTTGAAATAAATAAATAAATAAATAAATAAATTACACAATGCTGAAATTCAGTAACACAACGAGTGTTCAATAGTTATCTTGAACCATAACACACGCATTAATGCGTTACTGAAAAAAAACGAAAAACAAAACACGAACGGGTAACCATTAACGTCGTTGCTTGTAACGCTTAGCTTCCAGCGATGCTTCCAGACAGCGATGCATAATGGGAGTGTACGACCGAAGGGAGGGACTTTCGCACCACCATATCTAGCGAAGTCTCGAACGAGGAGCGTCCGCCATGTTGAGTTATTCTACGAGAAAAAGTGCTTTGGTTACATGTATTAAGTGCTTCATCTAACGCGAAGCAAAAACGAAGGATTGTGTCCTATGTAGTTCTTTTAAAATATATAACAAATTGACACGTTATCTTTTGTAACATATATTACAGAAGATAGAACATATTGTTATATATTTCTCTGTAACATATTTTATGGAAGAATCCCCGGTGTCCAAGGATTTTTTTTTTTGCTGATCGTGTACGCGAGCGATGGGCGTCGTTTTACTTTTTCTTTTTTTGGAGGATCCTGTATGCGAGCCAGGCCGTCTTTTGTGTTTGTCTTATGCATATTTTTCGATGAGTTTGTTGCACATGTGGCCGGATTTAGAAAATTCCAATCTTAAGAGGATATCGCAGTAGAATTTCATCTCCGATAGAACCTTTTGCAGAATGCAGAAACCACTGGGGAGGAAGCCTTTCCACCCATCTGCTTACGCGATTCAGTGCTACTTTTAAATGAAACTAAAGTAAAAGCTCGTCTTTTTGTTCCGGTTATCAGCGGACGGCTTGACCTAGAAAGCCCCCACCTAACCAACCGATCCTGTCCCCCCGGGCCGCGAGCTGCGAGAATGGCTGTTTTTGTTCTGTAGTTCAATAAGAGGATAGCTAGAGAGGTGTGGACGTCCAAGGCCAGCATAAAGGGGGCCCTTTGTCCCATTCTTACCGGATTAGGAAGTGAAACACGCGGATAGAGAAAGCCTCATTTCGTTTCCAGCACGTGCAGCGCGTGGAACACCAATCTCTGCATTCTCCTTGATGCTTGGGTAATATAGCTATAGGCATGCACAAACCGTTTCTTTCCTGTCATTCGTGACAATATATGTTACGTTTATAAATTATTGTGATTCTACTTTAGAACGTGAGGTTCGCAAGGAAAAACAATTACGGCGCACCTAGAGGTTTAAGATCAATACAGTGAATACAAAATACAGAAAAAAAGATGTAAAAGTGTTTGTATATCCCCTCCTTCCCCTCCTCCCCTCCTCCTCATCCTCCCTTCTCCGCCTCCTTTCTCCTCGTCATTATCTCATCCTCCCTCCTGCTCCCCTCCTCCTCCCTTCTCCCTCCACCCTCTCCCCTCATCCTCCTCCTCCCCTCCTTCTCCCGCCTCCTCCCTTCTCTCCTCCTCCTTCCCTCCTCCTAATACCTGAGCTCCTTAAGGATGCTCTAAAAGAACTAAAGAGATAGTGCCACTTCGATATTCCTCAAAATTGTGAAAGAAATTTATTGCCAATTTCGTAATGTTGTACCTTTGTTCTTGACTGATTGTTTTGGGCCTAGTATGCTATGCGGCTGAATGTCTAATTGGTCAAAATTTTCTTCAATTTTTTTTATGTTGAATTTTTTTCTTGTACAAGCTTGTTGCATTTTCTTTTCGTATATCGAGCATACATTCATTATATTTGTTTCTTTGCATTAAGTATGCATTCGTTTTATTTACTTGTTTACAGCGAGCTCATTTGTACATGTATTTTTGCTGGTCGCCTGGCCTTTTGCACAAGCAGGACTCTGCTTTTGTAGGCCAGCAATATATTCGTCGTAATTTGTTATTTGAATGAAGTATAATGATTATTATTATGTATTTGGAGTGATCATATTGCTCTTTACACGCGCTTGTAAATTTGTGAACATTTGCACATTTCTGCACCTCATTTACCTCAATAATATCTCCTTTCAGTGTCTGCCAATAAAATAAAATTCATAAAATAAATCTCTACAATTTTTGCTCAGGTGGACGCCCTCAACTATGTACAAGACCGGCTGTCCGAATTTGCGGGAGTGTCGCTGGCGTTGTCGTTTTCAATGGCCGTGTTTTGGATCAACGCATTGCGTGGCCGTGACGATACGCGTTTCGATATCGGAAAGCAGTGCACCAGCTTCGACTCTGGTGACCTGTTGAGGGTAAGTAACCCAAGAAAAAAGACGAATACGTAATTCAGATTGTACAGAATGTGTAGAGATTATGAAGAACGGTTCGGCAGGTTTGTTACGTAGTCGGCACAAAAAGATCAGCTGAGTCCAGTGTCTGGCAGGTCGGCGAAAGTGCGACACCCGGTTTTTAGTCTTGCAAACGCAACAAAGTTGGCGGATGCCACCTTCGTATGTCGGGACTCTAAACTTCTTCTTAAGCACAAATTAAACAAACTTCAAGCAGCAATTATAAAAGGTATCTTCGATTTTACTGAAATTTATAGTGCTAGTTTTCCGCTGTACTTTTGTGTTTGTTCATAAATATATGTTGTGTCATTTGTTTTCTCAAAGTTGCAGCCCTCCAAGATATACCTTCCACTCCGGCACTTTTGGCCAAGGCCACCGAGGAGAAAATCTTTTGATTCCGTGTATATTACGACTACAGATATTTTTTGTGCTGCGTTTGGGTATGGGGCTGAAGTTCAAGTATTCTACTAAAAAAATGGGTTGTGTGCATGTTTATACAGCCTAGAACTTGGTCTGCCTCAACCGGCGACGAGTCTCCCAGCTTTAGATGAGAAATTTACCAAGTGCAGTGCAGCCGGTAGCCTGTGACCTTTAACGTCCATTGCGAAGCAGTGATACATGACCGCACGCCGGTGCGATGCTCATCCACATCGAAACGGGCAGGGGTGGAGATTAACCCAGGATCCTGGGTTCTGCAGCGCGAGCTTCTGCGCCACGTGCTCCGAGTTGTTGTGCAATAGCCCACTTGGTGTGCGCCAGACCATTTGATCAAAAACCCTTAGACTCTGCAGCGTTTTTAAAGAACTGCAGACAATGGTGAGGATATTGATTCCCCAGAGTGATATCAGGTCTATACGAAGAAAAGCCAGTTAGAAAGAAAAGCGGTGTGAAGAAAAAGGAAGTCCCGTGCTAAATTAGGGCTTTCCGAAACGTAGTACTGTTATTTTTTCTGAAGTCCAGGCTTACCACTGGCGCAAGAAGCAAGTTTTGCTGTTTACTTGTGTGGGTACAACAAGGAAATTTATATGACGTTTTGCCGTCATCCGTGACGATGTGTGCCATCGCTTGGCCCATACCTGTTTCACATTTGGAAATGTTAAGGATTGGCTCGATGATAGTGATCCAATTCACTCACAAGTTAGTTACGTGAGCGATGAAGCGTCGATCCACTTTAAAATGACATTATGTTGTTCGAATTAAGTAGATTTGTGTATCGTGTTACCAAATGAATATTTTCGGTTAATGGACACAACTAAAAAGCGCGAATTGCGTAGAATGGCTTGTGAAACACCAAGCTGCACAGCATTCGACAACCAGCAAGCATGGCAAAACAGGATGCGCAAGACATGTCAAGGATATTGGCTGAACATCTAAAAAGAGACATTATTATCTATTGGGAGAAATCCAACTGTCGGTGATTAGGAACCAGAAGAAGGAAGAATGGAGGAAGGCACATCCCCGACGGGATTGACGAGTAGCATGTCGGCGAAGTCGTACAACGGGGTCGAATGTAGAAGTAACTGTCTCTCAGACTGCAGAAAGCTCAATGTAAAGCATCTCGACAATAACCACTGCTGGTCCGCGTTGACGACCGGTCAAACAGACGAGACCTCCAAAATGTGTTGACCCCCAAATATTATCTCGGCTATTTTTACGCCGGACGAAGCTCTCAAAAGACCCGATGATGTTGTTAAACATAACAGCATCTCGCGACTGGAAGAAAAGACCTACGAGGAAAAGGAGGATCTCGTGCCCGCCAAGGCCTGGGCACGCACAATTTTTTTTCTCTGGACTGAACGTGCAACTGCTATGACGAGCTGTTCAGATTAAATCGCTTGTAATATCAGAGGCTGTTGGAGGAAGTTTTTACATGAACTTGATGGTGCCGAAATTTGGGAAGGCTACTTCAACGCTACAGAAAGCCAACCGAGACCTCAAGGAGCTTCTGAAGACAGCCACATGCAGCGAGTACGGACCAAGCGAACCTCTCGTCGGGCCCAGACCACTCGGCTCATCCATGAGGTCAGGGCAACTCTTGCAAATGACGATCACGATCTTAGTTCGCTCACAACGCTTCTTCAGAGATTGACGACAAATATCGAAGAGCTGAAAATCTTAGATCGAGAGTTCGAATCCTTTGTAAGCGACGAACATCTTGAGCAAGAGTATGAAGCGGTAATGACCTACCCGGACAACTCAACGCAGGCATTTGCAATGCTGAGTCATCGAATTGAGATTCTGAAGAATCCAGAAACCCATGTGGTAGAAGTAAGCAGAACACCGGCGATTCTTCTGACCACCACCGAGAACGCCAGAGCAAGACTTCCGAAATTGGAGATGTTGAAATTTGACGGCAGCACTTCTCAGTGGCAAGCCTTCTGGGATATGTTCCAAAACACGATCGACCATCATCCTCAACTGTGTCAGGCTGACAAGTTTCACTACCTCCGGTCCCTTCTCACCGGACCCGCAGCTAGAGCCATCGCAGGCCTTCACGGGTCTAACTCCAGCTACACGGATGCGTTGGCTAGACTCCGAGGACGATTTGGAGACAAGAAACTCATCGAGCAAGACCATCTTTCAAAACTTCGAACGCTCCAGAAGGTCACATCATCAAACGACGTTGGTGCCTTAAGAAGACTTCTCGACGCTGTTCAGCTACACATTCGTGGCTTAAAAGATCTCGGAGTTCACGCTATGTCCTACTCTGCGATGCTGAACGAGATACTAATGAAAGTTCTACCAACCGACGTCGTCATCGAATATCATCGACGAAAATCCTCCAGCGGAACTACGGAGCCTCTAACGTCAGAAGGAGATCTGGAGATAACCTTAAAATTTCTTCAGACTGAAGTGGAATGTCGAGAACGAAGTGGATTGACTACAGGGAGGACAAGTCAAGGCAGTCGACCTGACACTAGGAAGTACGATTCCAGAAGAGAAGGTACAAGAAGCTCCGCAGCTGTTCTACACAGTCGGGCGAAAGAGTCAGCGGACTGCCTTTTCTGCTCTTCCAGAAAACACTCGTCGGAAGATTGCAACACGGATGCTACGATAGATGCGAAAAAGAAGAGACTCTCCGACGACATGAGATGTTTTAAATGTATCATGAAGGGGCACAGAGCGCGAGATGCAGAAGGAGAATCGTCTGCAATACTTGCAAAGGCAGACATGCTACATCGATGTGCGACCCACGCTGGCAACTAACTAAGGAGGTGGAACAAAACAGCAAAACGAAGGCACTCCATACTTACGCTCCACCAACAACACAAAAGGAGCCACATAACCTACTTCAAACGTTTCGGGGCTGGATTGCTGGCAAAAGTGGGTACAGATACATAAGAGGAATGATAGACGGAGGAAGCCAGCGAACTTTCATCCGAGAAGATGTGTCCAGAAGGTACCAACTTCGTATTCTCGGCGACATAAATATTTGCATCAACACCTTTGGATCCGAAGCTGCAAAAGAACAAAGACGAAAGCTTGTGGAGGTTAGACTAAAGAGCCAGTACCACCAAGGAGAGTACATCTTCGAAGCGGTAGAAGTCCCGAAGATTTGCAGCCAAATGATGGAGCTTCCTTTGGACCACCCTTTCATAGGAGAGCTTCAAAGTCAAGGAAAGGATTTGGCTGACCTTTGCCTTTTCGATGAAAGGAAAGGGGCACTCAGAATCAGCCTATTAATTGGTGCTGACCAAATATGGAAAATCATGAAGGGTGAGAACATCCGCAGTGAGAGTCAGCAGCTGACAGCGCTAAGCACTCGACTTGGTTCGACGGTGCAAGAACCAACGGACAAAAATTATTCATTGACAACACAAAACCATGTCATGGCCTGTATTCTTAATGCAGGAGTCACCACCGAAGACGAAACGAACAAATTGCCAACGTTGTGGGACCTGGAACATCTTGGAATCACAGACAAGGAAGATAGGTCCCAGAAAACGGTGTTACAGACATTTGAAGAGTCGATTCGTTGGACTGAAGGTAGGTATGAAGTCTCACTACCCTGGAAGCCCAACAAAAGAACCGAGCTGCAGGACAACAAGGAGCTGGCGCCAGCAAGGTTAAACGGGTTGATGCGAAAACTCCGGACAGATGAAAACCTGCTGAACACTTACGACAGTGTGATCCGTCAATATTTGAAAGATGAAGATGCAGAGGTGGTTCCAGATTCAAGGAAAAATACAGGACGGCAGTACTACATGCCGCACCATGCTGTAATACGCGAGGAGGCGCTCACAACGAAGATTAGAATCGTATTTGACGCCTCATCTCACCAGCAAGGAAGTGAGAGTCTCAACGGTTTTCTTGAAACGGGACCAAAGGCATCTGACGACCTATTACAGGTTCTCCTGGGGTTCCGAGTGAATAAAATAGCAATAACAGCAGATGTTCAGAAGGCATTTCTGCAAATATCAGTAAAAGAGAGGGTTCGAGATGCGCTACGCTTCTTGTGGTTTGAAAAGAGGCCCACAGCAACCGGTCAGTTACCACCAATCCAAGAGTGGAGGATGACCCGCGTTCTGTTTCGGCACAACATCTAGTCCTTTCTGGGTGACAGCTACCCTACAGCATCATTTCCGAACAGTTCAAAACCACCCGGAGACATCTCAGGTTCTAGCGAAATCCTTCTATGTCGACGATCTCTTGACTGGCGCCCAGAGTGAAGCAGCAGCAGTCAAGTTGTTTAACGAAACACAAGACATCATGCAACAAGCTGGCATGAATCTTCAAAAATGGGCATCCAAGAGCAAGACACTGCAAAAGTTGTTCCAGAAAGAAGTCCCCCAACCAACTGATATGGCGACAGACGCCAAGGTGCTTGGAATGAATTGGAATACAGAGGAGGACACTTTGAAGTTGTCGTTGACCTCAACGTCGAACTTCTTGAAAACGAATTTAAGTACAAAGCAATATGTCCTTCAAGCTGCCAATAGAATCTACGACATCATGGGATTGCTATCACCTTTCACCATCCGGGTCAAGATTATGTTCCAAAAACTGTGGGAAATAAAGATAGGCTGGGACAATAGTCTTCCTGAGAACATACAACAAGAGTGGAATACGTGGTGCAACGAGATTCCACAGCTACAAGTCATATCTATACCTCGATTCTTGTTCGAGGAACTCCAAGACACTACGCTCTTCTACGAACCACATGTCTTCACTGACGCCAGTCCGAAGGCTTATGGCGCAGTTGTCTACCTAAGAACATCTGACTCCCAGAACACAGTAGAAATACATCTACAACTTGCAAAGGCGCGAGTGGCACCTCTTCAAAAACTGACGCTCCCTCGCCTAGAGCTGATGGGAGCTCTCATCGGTTCTAGATTACTGCACTATGTAGAAAATACGTTGTCTCTTCAAGACCACGAAGCATACTTGTGGACAGACTCTACCATAACGTGGAAGTGGATACAAGGGCAAAGTCACCGGTGGGAGACATTTGTTGCCAATAGAGTGAGGGAGATCCAAAGCAACACGCCTACAGCTCGCTGGAGATTCTGCCCGGGTAAAGAAAACCCGGCAGATTGCCTAACAAGAGGACTCTCCGCGTCAAACCTGGAGTCAAACAACCTATGGTGGACTGGTCCTTCTTGGCTCAAGAAACCGTCACCCGAATGGCCACAGGCGCATCCCAAACGAGACGACCTAGACGACATAGAAGACACTGACATCAAAACCAATATACTGCAAGTAACAACTACCGTAGACGATCCTGTACTTGACTTGCAACGCTACAGCGAGCTCTCAAGGGTCCTACGCGTCACTGCTTGGATTTACCGTTTCAAAGAAAACACTGGCTCACTGAAGGAATCGTGTAACTACCTTTCAACGGCAGAACTCAAAAGGGCGGAACAATACTGGATAAAGGTCACACAAAAAGATGAATTCTCGGAAGAACTTCAAAGCATACGAAATGGAAGGCCGCTGAACAAGTCATCGAAACTAAAAGATTTGGCACCTTTCATAGATGACATCGGAGTTTTACGCGTAGGCGGTCGTCTCCAACAACAAACGCATCAGAAGACCTTAAACACCCCATCATACTCCCCAGCGCACATCGCTTTACCGAGTTGCTTATATGCAGCGCACATCAGCGGGTGCTTCACGGAGGAGTAGCAGAGACTTTAACTGAATTGCGCGAACAGTATTGGATTGTACGCGGAAGACAAGCCGCAAAGAAGTCTCTGCGAAACTGCACCAGGTGTGCAAGGACACACTTGAAGGCCGCATCAGCCCCTATGGCACCACTGCCAAAAGAACGCATTGAGGCGACGCACCCATTCAACGTCGTGGGTATTGATTTTGCTGGTCCACTTTACACAAAGGGACAAAAAAACGAGAAGTCATATATCGCCATCTTCACATGCGCAGTCACACGAGCAGTTCACCTCGAGCTCGCAACGAGCACATCTGCACAATCCTTCTTGATGGCTCTACGTCGGTTTGTTTCCAGAAGAAGACTGCCAGACGTACTTTAATCAGACAATGCTTTGGCATTCAAGAAACTTGCAAGAGACATATCAGCTGTCTGGGAACTGCTCCGACATCAGGATGTACAAGACTATGTCGCCCACCATCACATCACATGGAAATTTAGCGCCGAAAGAGCCGCATGGTGGGGAGGTTTCTGGGAGAGAATGATACGGACAGTGAAGACCTCCCTCAGGAAGGTTCTAGGACGAAGTTATCTTAATTTAGAAGAGTTGTCGACGGTATTACAGGAAGTAGAAGCCGCCGTGAACTCGCGTCCTTTAACATTTCTTTACTCAGATCAACGGGAACCAACAATTTTAACACCTGCACGTTTCCTAGTAGGAAAACGCCTTCTGTCGTTGCCGACAATGAAGCAAATGAGCTCCACCCCGCAGAAATCGCGTGAACTAAGACGGCGATGGAGCTACCGAGAACTAATTTCACAGCAGTTTTGGAAGGGGTGGATGAAGGAGTATATCTTGCAACTTCGCTCTGCCCACCACACTCCGCCCAAGAACACAACGCCTATTGCTGTCGGGGACGTGGTGATTATTCACGATGCTAGACGACCAAGAGCAACGTGGAAGGTAGGACGAATAACAGAAGTGCACCCTGGAAAAGACAATATCATTCGATCTTGTGAAGTGCGACTGGCTGACGGACGAACTTTTAGGAGACCAGTCCAAATTCTTTGCCCACTGGAGGTCTGCAACAAGTCCGCGGTGGGAGCCTGTTAAACATAACAGCATCTTGCGACTGGAAGAAAAGACCTACGAGGAAAAGAAGAATCTCGTGCCATCCAAGGCCTGGGCACGCACAATTTTTTTTCTCTGGACTGATCGTGCAACCGCTAGGACGAGCTGTTCAGAATAAATCGCTTGTAATATCAGAGGCTGTTGGAGGAAGTTTTCACAGATGTTTCAGCAACAGACCAACCAACGCCAACAGTGACACCAGCGCCTCCCTCGTCATCGAGACTGCAAAAAAAATAACGAGGCCCTGATCAGTATAGGTTGCAGCAAAGCTATCCAAAGGAGAGGCGAAGTGTTAACTCTAGGTTCGCCCCGAGGTGTTGTGCTCGGTTCGTGCAGCAGGAGTGCGAACTGTGTATCATTTTCTAACTTCCGAAGCACCGAAACATGAAAGAACGATGAGCGAACTCGTCGCGGGACGATCTTTTGGAATATGACACGCAAGCAGTTCTTTCTTCATGCTTCTGGATCGCTCAATCGATGTATTTTGTTTTGGTTTTCATCAAGTTATCAGAGCACCTACACGGGGTGACTCTAAACAATCTATTTTTCATTACCCGTCCATATTACTTACGTGACGTACACAACTTGTTTTTGTTCAGTTACCACTTCCTTTTAAATATCAACCATTCTGTAGATGTTCCTGCTATGAAAGGTCAGGAATAATAATCCAAACCACTGCTAAAACCGACAACGCATGTACCAACGATAATCTCTTCTAGCGTTTCCGTGCTTTGAGCGCTCGTTAAGTGCATGTTCAGTAGAGCAGAACTGGTGCATTTTCAAGGAAATGATGAATGACATTATCGATCGGTACATTCCTAAACGTCTGAATATTTTTAGTTCATTTTTTACTATGGTTCACTAATCATACGAAAAGAATGCCTCGCATATAAAAACGACTATTCCAATCTGCTAGGGAAGTTAATAAAGATGTTTCACTGCCACATTTTCGGGAATACGCACAAACATGCAAACGCGTGATAAAGAATGCGAAGAAAAACTTTTTTGAAAGTGATCTATATAATATCTTGGTCTCCAATCTAATCAAATTTTCAATAATGAATAACCCTTCAACAAAGGAAGCATACCCGTTTATCGTAGATTCGAGCGGTATAAAACTCAGGGAAAATAAAATGTGTGATAGTCATGTAGATAATAGCGGAAAATTAAGCTCGCTCACAGAAAATACACGCACACCAGAAACAAGATCACTCACGTCGCGCTAAATTACAACTCAGATTGTATTTTCGTCTTTATTCTTTTCTTTTAGCCGTATTAAAATGAATCATATCTCACTTCGTTGTCTTGGCAATGTCTATCAACAAATGGCAATGTCTATCACACATTACCTTCGAGTGTCAATATATAACATCTCTTTTTCAGTAAGCGTAATGGACGGACTAACACAAGTATCACTCATTTTTGTCATGTTAGTTGCCTCTATGATCTCAGTTATCAATTGGTGATAGTTCTTTCCAATTACGGTGCAATTTCTGAACTCCGCAGTGCACCCACAGTCACGGCAGTGAATGCCGAAAAATCCTGAGTTTGCTATTCGGGTGTTGTTGTTATGTTCTCTTAATCTGTCTTCACATATCATTCACACGCATGAAGAATGAAAGAAATAAATGACTTCTTCTGAGCAGGGGATGTATGGCGTTCTAGGCTTTTTAGTGCAGCCTGTAATAATTTTTGGTAAGGCGCTAACTTTTTTAGATAAGCCTGAGAGTCTGTTGGGGGCAGGAGAGAATGCATTGATATTTGCGCGGTCGCAATCTTCTTAAGGTTATGAGAAATGTTATGAATGTAGACGACGACTACCGGTCTTTGGTTACTGTATTTGTCGCGTGACCTGTGGGAAGTGATTTCACCTTTTTTAATATATGTAAGGAGAGTTTTGGCGACTGAAGTTTATAGATGTGAAGGATATCTTGCACTTAGTATCCTAGATATTTGTCCTGCGAAGCTTGTGAGGCATGAATGTGGGCAGGACATGAAAATATATATTTTTAACCAATGATTGACTATGCATCTTTTTACCAATTTAGAATGCGCCGTATTATAATTGAGGACTGTTTTTTTCCCTCTCGGCTCATACGACCAAAAACATGACGGGGCTGAAGTGACAAACTTAGGTCCAGAAATCTTAAGGATCCTAGCTCTGGAAGCTTATGTGTGATGTCTAAAGGGCCTATACATGTTTTTAACTTGACGAGCACATTGGACACATAAATCGGGAGGTCTTTTTCGCTGGTGTCCAGGACTGCCAAATAGTCATCAACGTAGCAAAACAGCTTTACCACAGTCGAGAAATCTAAGCTACTTTGAAGCAGTCTGTCGTGGTATGCAAGGAATAAATCCCTGAGAATTGGCGCAATGCAGAATCCAATCAAAACTTCCTTTTTTTGAAGGTAGGTGTTCCCGTTTCAGGGTGCGAAGGCAGACATGAGGTAAAATCTGAGCAAATCAAGAAAGTTGCGTTGGGAAAGTCCTGAGGTGTTCTGGCAGGCTATGGCACTATATGAGTCAATGTTGTCTTCAAAGCTCTCTAAAAGGAGTACCGAAAGAAAAGCATAGTACAGGTCCTTGATGTTGATTGAGAAAGCCTGGTATTGGTTGGTACTGTGTTCTTGTAGGAAGCTGATGACTTCATACAACTTTTGTTTTCCCAAAAAGGGGTCATCAACTTTTGATAATTTAAGTTTTTCTGATACAATAACTCGCATGGGACAACCAATTTTGTGCGTCTTGGCGCTGAAAAATATTACTAAGCTAAGGTGTTTGCTTTTTACAAAATTGGGGCAATGTTTCTTTATATTTAGGTCCTGAAGGAGCCTCTCAGCTTCACTTTTATATTTGCTAATGAGAAGTCCTCGTGACGTTGGAGAGCGGATTCCATAGCTAAAAGGGCTTTTACCCCGAACTCCTCTTTGGGCATGACAACAAAACTGCCTTCCGTGCCTGCTGGTATTAAGTTTGAAGAATTCTCCTTCACGTTAGTGTCAACCTTTTTGACTGGCCGAAGACTTACGGAAGGTTTATATTGTGATAAAATATCTACACCAACTGAAGTGTATCTATCACATTTTGATAATGAAGCCCGTTTTGGCACGTGTCAAGACCGGCTTCCTTATCCGAAATGTGTAATAACTTCAATAGGTTCTTCAGTGATGTTTTGGCCCCTGAAACTTTCCCCATGAGAGTTTTGTCTCCCCAGCTTGCCTCTAGTGAGATGAGGGCTATAAATATTTCTCAAGAATTTTTTTTTAACTTAATAGAAGTCCTTCCGATCAGCTCCTCTCCAGGTAGTCACAATATAAACAACAAAATCCTAAAAATAACTAAGCATGCCTCAGTTATGTACCTAAGCAAACGTTTTAATCTATCCCTCACCAGGTGTAGCCTTCTCAAAAAATGGAGACATGTCGACATATTTTAAATTAATACGGGCGGAACTTCTCATGAACTAAGCAACTATAAGCCTATTTTTTAACAAGTGTGTGTTGTAAACTTTTGGAGCATATTATGTTTACAAACATCATGCAATTTCTGGATAGTAAACACAATTTTTTGTTGTAAATAACACGGATATTGTAAGCAGCTATCTTGTACAACGCAAGTTTTTGAGTTGGTGAGTAATATTCACAATGACCTCGATACCTTTACACAAATTGACGCTCTTTCTATAGACTTCTCAAAAGCTTTTGATAGTTTGCCGCAATGCAAACTTATTGCAAAACTGAAACACTTAGATATTAATGCAGTTTTAATAAATTGGATAAACAATTTTCTTTCCTTAAGAGCGCAATCTGTAAAACTCGGTGAGGTATATTCTAATTCATTGCCAGTGATTTCGGGAGTGCCCCAGGCAACTGTACTTGGTCCATTGCTTTTCCTCGTCAACATTAGTGATATTAGTCATATTTTTCAAAGCAGAGTTAATTTGTTTGCCAACGATGTTATCATTTATCGTGCTATTACTGGCGAAGCTGATTGCAGGGCATTACAAGATGACTTATATTTGATTGGAAATCGCTGTGCTGAGTGGCTCATGTCCTTTAATCATCTCAACACTAAACATGTATCATTTTCTAGAACCCTTAATTCAGTCTCTTATTCTTACAAACTCAATCTTAATTCAATAGAAAATGTCTATTATTTCAAATACCTCGGCGTTCATTTAGGTCATGATCAGTCATGAAAAGCTCACGTTGAAAATATAGGTTTAAACGCATGTAAAACTTTGGCATTATTAAGACGCCGTCTGAATCAAACTACACCACAGGTCAAACAGTTATCCTGCTGCACCCTCGTCAGGTATAAACTTGAATACTATTCTGACATCTGGGATCCTCATCAAACGTATCTTTCCGACATGCTAGAATTGATTCCAAACTGCGCGACTCGCTTCATTCTTCACGGCGACTCACCCGCGAGAATTCGAACACTCAACGCCTCAATCTCATTACCTCCCCATAAAGACAGGCGCGCTGTTGACCGACTATATTCTTTGTATAACATATTCTACAACCCCTGGACTGACCGCGAATTCTTCTCACGAGCCAATTACATTTCGCTTCGCCGTGACCATTGCCATAAACTAGAGTTGCCATTTGCTAGAACTAATTACCTTAAAAACTCGCCTCTCATCTTGTACATAAGTGACTGGAATACATTACCGGAGTCCCTTGTAACAATCATGGATCAATCCTTATTTATAACAGCGCTCACTCAGCCTGCGTTTTCTAATTAAAATGTTGAAAACAAATGTTTAATATGACTGTTCTGTTTTGCTTTTATCTACCTTTTATAAACCTTAGTTTGTGTCTGAATGTGCTATATATAACCCGCCTTATGTATTGCCCCTCGGGGCCTTTAAGGTATAATTAATCAAATGAAATGAAATGAACTTGCGCCTTGCACACACCCGCCTCAACAGTGGCCGGCCGGCCAGCCCCAATTCCATCCGTCGTTGCGTAGTAGATCACGTAATATCTCTCCTGCCACGTAATAGCCACGCTTTTGTCGGCTCGAGACGAGTGTTGTTGAACGGAGCCGAAGTTTCGGCTTCGAATTCTGCTCATGTTTAAAGTAAGATTTTACGATATATATCCCACTTTTTTTTTGCGACGCAAATGACGTAGTGCATGTGTTAGTGTTTTTTACTTATCTGACATCACTAATCATCCCGAAATTTACGAAATTGTGTGGAGTTGCCGTTTCAGCAGTCAAAGCCATAGGCTACGCCTTTGTTGCTTCAAGCCAGTTGCTTGGCCGCGCAGGTGCAGTTGTCATCTAATGATATACGGGGGTATTCACTGGACGCCATAGTTGAGGGCGCCATTTAGCGCATGCTCAGGACGAGCTCACATTAATAGGCTTCTAAGACCGACAATCTTGATGGTGTGGAATGCACGTTGCTAAAGAACTATGGAAGCACGCCGTCATCACGCGCTCAGCAGTCGCGCACACATCTATGGCAGCCAGTGAATAGACCTTTCCAATGATTACAAAATCACAGTCCAGCGTGCGATCTTCACAGCCCATCACGTGCGTGTTCGTCGCTTCGGAGAACGACGAAAGCACGTGTTATACGCACCAACACTCATGATGGCACCGACCACAGGCTCTTTTCTAAAAAGGTCTACAATCCCTATATAACTGCTTGTTTGAACAAACTTTCGTGTAATATTCCTGCAGCAGCTTCTGGTGCCTCTCATTTCACGCCCAGTGTGATGCTTTTTTCTCCCACTTTTTTGTGAGCTTTGGCTGTGTGCGCTGTGACAGCAAATCAGAATATCGATTTTTATAGTGGCGCATCGACGGACAACGCATTCTTAATTGCGACACGCCAGCGGCGCACAATCGCCGAATGAATCAGGAGCAAACAATCTAATATTTTTGATACTTTGAGCAAAATCATTGCTTAGATACTCGAAAGAACGTCTTTACACACACGCGCAGTTTGAACCGAACCTCACGGTTGTCGTTATCACTCGAACTTTTTCACATAATGATACCAAGTGGCGAAAGCTCGAAGGGCCATTGGAAGACAAGTTTCGCAACCTATAGACAATTTTCGAAATCTTTAAATGATGCATAAATTATGCGCAGCCTCCATTAGTTGGTCTCATCTCTTCCAGCGGAAAGCGCGGGATTGGTTCTGAGTTCGCCCCCTGCACTGACGAAGGGCTCGCGTGAAATTCTAGAAAGAAACAAGTCTCTTGGAAGCACGTGTGGACAAAGAATGGCGCTGTTTTCGCACGGAAGACAGACGACTCTAATGTTCTCCGGATCTATTCCCTGACTGACTTGTCCAAAATGATGTAAATGACGCCATTGTTTCATAGATTTATTACTCGATTCTTTATACCCTCATGGATGCCACCCCTCTTTTCGCACCTACTGAGTTTAATGCGTCTCTAGCACTAGATGCGAATAAATATATTCAAGTTATACATCTTAACATGCAATCTGTCATGAATAAAGCTGTTGAGCTAACTGTCCTCTTAGACGATCTAACGCGTTCCTCGTGTTCTTTCGATGTCATTTTCTTGTCTGAAACTTGGTATCGGGCTGATAGTGATGTTGTACGTATTCCGGGGTATAATTCTTTTTATATCAATCGCGCAGAAAAGCGTGGCGGGGGCGTTGCTATACTGATAAAAAGTAGCTATGTCTGTGATATGCTATCTGACCACTCTTTTTCCAACTGTGATATTGAAATGCTTACCGTGAAATCTGGACGTAATATATTTTCGGTTGTCTATCGACCACCTCATGGAAACTTCGGCGAATTTTGGGAGATATTTGAACGTGAAACGTTTTTTTTAGTTCTGAAAATATTTGTCTATCATAGCTGGCGATTTTAATATTGATATGGGTACGAACAGCCCAATGCAGCAGCAAATGTTACTCACACTTTACTCAACGGGTTTTCAAAATGTTATTAACAGTCCAACGCGCATTACAGCTTCTTCTGCTTTTGTTTTAGATTTAATTATTACTAATAGTGACAACGCATTCTTTTCCGGTCGCATTGCCGCCGATATTAGCGATCACTTACCTGTTTTTTTTTGCGGATAGAAAAAACAATTTGTTCGAACGATATCGCAAAAATGCGACGTCAGCTAATATCTCAAGAAAGGCTCGACCTATTTAAGAACCGTATTTCCTTGGTGGATTGGAGCTCTATTTACAACTAGACCACTGCAGATGATGCTTTTAACAGGTTTCTAGAGCTCTTCACATCAGTATATAATGAATGTTTTCCCACTGTAGAAATAAAACCATGCAAAAGTGCGCGTAAACCATGGATGACTAGACGTTTAATTAGACTCGTTAAAAAGAAATACAAATTATTTGCAATGGTTATTAAAAACAAAAATCCTACCGTGCTAGCAGAATATAAGTCCTTACGCAACCGACTAAACAGGCAAATTAAATCGGCGAGACACATGCATTATAATAATGTCTTTGGTCACCATTTTTCTAGTAATTTCAAAGAAAAATGGAGGAGTCTAAATCTGCTCCTGAATAGACATACTAATACCCAAGTGATCACAAGCTTAACGGTTAATGGAACTGAGCTATCAGGTTCAGATCTCGCTACATCATTCGACTGTTGTTTTTTTTTCGACTGTAGGTGACAGTCACTACAGTTCCGACATTTTTGATTTTCTAAGTGATAGGTTGGCGGAATCAATATTCTTTGAATTGACTGACGATCTTGAGGTTTTTTCAATTTGCAAAAGTTTAGAAGATACGAATAGCCTTGACTCCCATGATATGCAAAGTCGCCCAGTAAAATATGTTTTGCAAATAATTACACCATGCCTGACACATATTTATAATGGAGCGCTTATGGCGGGACACTTTCCAACAGCTATGCAGCTAGCTAGAGTAGCCGTAATTTATAAAAAGGAAATAAGAACGACTTCGGTAACTATAGACCAATTTCTATACTTCCGTTTTTTTCTAAAGGGTTAGAACGAATAATTCATTGCCGCCTCAATCATTATTTCTTAAAGCATTCTGTAATATCCGATCGCCAGTATAGGTTTACTAAAAATAGATCAACGGAACATGCCTTGCTTGCCCAAAAATAATATATTTTGAACAGTTTTGAATCACAACGTCTTACTCTTGGTATTTTTATTGACTTTAGTAAAGCATTCGATACTCTAAATCATAAAATACTTTTCGCTAAGCTCGAGCATTACGGCGTACGAGGACACGCCCTCAACCTTATAAAATCATATTTAAGCTCGCGATTACAATATGTTGTCCTAAATCACTCTCGCTCCGATTCTCTTCTAAATTTTAATGGTGTCCCTCAGGGTAGCAGCCTTGGACCACTCTTGTTTAATATATATATAAATGACATTTCCAATATTAGTACTCTTGCAAAATACGTTATTTACGCTGACGATACGAGCCTTTTCTTTTCTTCCTCTGACGTTGAACAACTAACTGGCACTGCTAACCGAGTATTGACATTATTAGCACGATGGTCATTAGTCAACTCATTGAAAATAAACAAAGAGAAAACTAAAGCCGTAATATTTCGTCCTAAAGGAAAACTTGTAATGCACCCACCGCCTTTTGTTTTGAGTGACACCGTCATCGAGTACGTAGAAACGTTTAGATCTCTCGGTGTAAGTTTTACTGCAACGATGACATGGGACGCCCACATAAACGAGGTTTGTCTTGCCCTTTCTAAGGTTGTTGGAATTACCTCACGTAATAAGCATGTTCTACCTGAAAAAACTAAACTTACTTTGTATTACGCTTTCTTTTATTCGTATTTAAGCTATTGTTTCTTTGTCTGGGGTAATACCGCAACATGCAATATTCAGAAGCTTCTGATCTTGCAAAACAAAATGTTACGTGCTATTACAAAAAGCTCTATACAATTCCCCAACCGGGCAGGCTTACTTGCAGTTTAAAATTGTGCCTGTATATAATTTATTTGAATATAGATTCGCGTGTTTTTACAAAAATATAATAGCAAAAAATGATAATTTTCTTTCACGTATTGTTTCTACTGTGCCCCACAATACGCCTTATGCAACCAGGGAAAAAGACACCTTTGTTTTGCCTAGATGTAGAACAAACTATGGCTTTACAATGTTGCGATATATCTTGCCTAAGTTTTTTTTTTTAATACTCCTCCTCTATGTGATCACTTGAATGTTATGTCTTCTTCTGTCCTTAGGAACGCTTTTCTATAATTTGTCTGTACTTCTCATTTTGTCTGTACTATTCATTTTGTATGTATATTATTTTTTAACGCGTTTACACTGCTGACTTGTAAGGGTGGCGAGGCCCGTCAAGCAGTGGACGACACTGCTTTTTTCTCGCCATCCTCAGTTTGTATTTCAAGCTGAAATAAACGCTGATTGATTGATTGATTCGTGTACACTCCGAATTCTGACGATGCGCTCGTGTCCAATGCGTGCTCACAGTGCATCACCAACTAATGGCGACCGCATATAATTTATGCATCATTTCGAAATTTCCGAAAGGGTCTATTCTGCCTCCTCCGAGACTCAGAGGAGTCATGGGAGATATATAAGGTTGTCCAGCTTCGCTTCCGTACACCAACCGTAGTTTCAGCTTTTGCCGCTGAGTGAAGAGCCCCGCGCATGCGCTATAGTCTTCTGAAATACAGTCCATTGAAGATGTTGCTCGTGTCTTGGCGATTTACTACGGCGACCTTTCTAAAACGCAGCTGTGCAATTCGACTGCCTCCTACAACTTCAGCATGATTCCCGACGTTCGTGTGATGCGTGCCATTCACAAGAGTGACAATTCTGTCGCGATGTACGACAGCAAATTCTCCATCTACTGGAAAGTGAGTTCCCAAACCAAATAGTCTACTCTTTGAAACATTTGTAAGATTGTGACATGCATCTTAGTGTCTCCGCAAGTGAGATGACTGCCTTAGATCTTCGAAAAGGGAAGCGTGAACTCAACGAACCAGGCCTTTCTATTTTTAACCTTAATAGAGATATAAAAAATTGCACTCATTTTAAATTGCGATCTTATTCAACGCCATTCTAAACTTTATTAAGGTAGTTGTAAAGTTTTCAACACCTCGTTTGTTATGCATTTGCGAAAACGTTCGAAAAGCCGAGTGGACACACCGTAAAAGTTAAAAGGAAAACTGCTTGACTTGTCAATGCAAACAGTTTAGTTAATCGCTTTTTTTACTTACCGATGATGCGGGAGGCATCATCAGTAAGTCAAAGAGCATTGAAGGGATTAACGGGAAAGTTGTCTGATTTTGGGATTAAGTTACTTTAATAACTCGCTAGTATCTTAGTCGAACACTCAACGAAAACTGTTCCCTGAAGGCACACATTTTATCTCGGTATTTTGATTTAAACGATATGGAGCGCGCCTTGCAGAAACAGTGTTTTGTTAAGTCCAGTTATTCTTAAATTTGTTATATTTTTTATTAATTTTTTTTCAAGCATCTATGCCTTTCCAGAAAATGTCCTTGTCAACCTGTGCCTTAAAAAATATCAAAGTCTTTAGATTAAGCATTGCAAGGCTTTGAAAATTTGCAAAACACGTTTTGTGATGCTTAAGCATTGCAAAACGTGTTTAGCATAAAAAATAACGCTTTTCCAAAGCTGGATATCCGCAAGATCAACTGAGCACCCTTCTTGTTCAGTTAATTTTAGCTCCTTATACAGAAAATAAAAGCCACCCAAATTGGTTTTCCCCGATAGATGAGCGGGCTGTGCTAGCTTGGTGTGCTTAGCATGCAGCCGACCAAACGGGGCTGCGCTGGCACCCCATGACGCGGGAAGAGCACGGGGTGGACATGCAACCTGCACAGGGGACTAGCAGAAAAGAGGGAATTAAGAGCGGAAGAGGAACATCGGTGTCACGAGTCACACCACAATTTCTCCGCAACACAGATCGGTGTCGCCACCTAGGGGATGAAATTGAAGCTTCTTTAAGATGGCCGCTGTGCGAGCTCAGCCCTAAAGAGGCCCTTGAATGATTTTTAATGATAAAGCATTAACTGTCTCATGGAGCGAGCCGACGTCATTAGCTTTGAAACCATGCAAAACGGCACCTTAATGCAACCGCGCGCAAAGCTAGCCAACGGCACCTTTTACCCTTCAGTCCCATTGGCTGGCGCGTGTCGACGAGGCTCCCATTGGCCGCTGCGCGTAAATTTATGTGGTGTCAGCCTTACTGTGTTATCACACTGTTGTGTTATCACTGATCGCCCCGCCGCGTTCGTTGGCCTCTTATCGGCTGTACGGCGCGTGGTAATATATACGGCGCATAGAATAAACCACGGGGTTTGTTCAGCTGGGACAGCTCCTCCCTCCCCTCCTCCTTCCTCCTCCCCTTCCTTCTCCCCTCCTCCTCCCCCCTTCCTTCTCCCTCCCCTCCTCCTTTCTCCTCCCCTTCCTCCCCTTCCTCCTCCCTCCCCCTACTCCTCCCGCCTCCTCCCTCCTCATCCTCCTCCTCCTCCTTCTCCTGCTCCACCTCCTCCCCTCCTCCTTCCTCCTCCTCTCCTCCCCTTCCTCCTCTCTCTCTCCCTCCTCCTCCTCCTTTCCGCGCGGTGCATTATGGGATATTTCCCATGATACACCGCGCGGTTACGCCGACGGCGACGGCGACGGCGACGCCGCTCAAGCCGGAAACGGGCGCCTAAGAGCTGCGCTCTAAAAAATATTCGCCCTTAAAGGAGGTGTGCAACAGTTTCAGCTCTTTGCTTACATAATTTGGGAGTTGGTGTCTCGACCTTTCTGAAACAAAGAACAAAAAACCGCTTTTGCCTGCATGTCCTAGTTTTTATTTAAAAAATGGACAAAGATTGAGGTTTTCGGCACCTCTCGACTCCTTCATCATCTTCCGAGTCACGTGCGCTGTGACAAACAATGGGGGTCACGCGGGGTTCCGGTGAAGCTCTCTCTCTAGAGGCAACAGTGAGCAGCGAGAACTTATCCGCTCGCCACCGCGAGACCACGTGCTGGCGGGCGCAGCGCGAACAATATTGTTAAAGAAGGAAAGTCTCATCCGGGTCAGGCCATACCTGTCAGGCCCTGTCCCTCTCCCCTCCGGCTTCTGGCGGCAGTTCGCGGTAGCAGATAGAGCTGACGGTTTTGGGGACCTAGGATAGATGGCGCCACTAAACACCGAATAATAAAAGTTTTGTCGATGATACCAGGTGTTTGAAGCATTTATATTTAGATTGGAACGACAAGATTTATAGAAAAGTTACCTTTTATCGAGCAGGTATTCGCACAACTTGCTGTCTTTCTACAAGACCCCCATTGACGTCATTCCGCGTGGTTCTCATGGCCACAGCTAGCGGCTACAGGTCGGGGAATATTCTAATATTTATCTCGCAATTGCGCGGCGGAATCGCAACATTTATAAGGAAGCAGGTGTGTTTTCTGTCCTTTGTGACAAGGTGAACAATGTCAAAGGTAGAAGATGCCAATTCTTTCAACGTTAAAATCGTTGCACAGCTCCTTTAAGGAGGAGATGGTCATCCAAATCAAGGAGGAGGCCGCCCAAAAACGAGTTGTGTATGCACTGACGAAGAGCCTTCCAGGCTTGAAACGTTTTTCGCTGCATACAAAACTTGTTTTTTGGCAACCTTCTCCTTGATTTGGACGACCATCTCCGTTTTCAAGGGCAAATATTTCTTAAATATATATATAGAGAGAAGGAAAAATCGTTGCGCAGGATGCCAAAAAGTATATACGGCAGAAAACGCACTTCAGACGGTTGTTGGAATTTTTAAAACATATTATTCTTAAAGTTCGTCGACGTTTCGGCCAGAGACAGATCTTTTTTCGAGACTGGTTCCATTTGACGAAATACTGACACAACTTGGTTACATCACGTGGCCCATGATGTCAAGGGATTATGCTAATTCTAAACACCTGGCTCCTCAAGAGCCCCACGATAGACTCGACACAGTTATCGCAACAAAATACGATTATTTGAGGCCTAGCCCGAGGGATAAGAGCCCAGCGTAAACCTGTCCAGAAGGAAAGAAAAAAAGAACAAAATTCTACAACACACGAAAATTTGATTCTACAAAAGGAGAGAGGCAGCCACAAAACTGCAGGCACCAACTGGGCAAGGAAAATCAAGGCGAAAAAATAAAACAGCGTTTGGGAAAACAATGCTATTAGCTGCCTTTTCCGTTAAACATATTATTAGAACGACCTCTATCATAAATTAAATCGTGGATGGCCTAGAGCCTGTGGAATGTGTACGCTCACGCTATTACAGAACGGACGTGTATGTTCACCGCGTGAGTGGAAGATATGATTCTGGGATCTTTATTTATTAGAATGGAAAGCTGGGCGAGTTAGTATGAATCCATTTACAGGGCCCTTGAGCACAGGCTAGCGAAAAACACCAAAAAAGTTGTTAGATATGTAGATGATCACCTGGTTTTCGTAGAGAAAAAAGATTTTACTAGAACAATGAGTGAAGTGCTAAGGACGTTCGCGGAGGAAGGGTTAGGACTTCGCTTCACCTCCGAGACTCCTAAGGAGTCCAAAATTCAGTTTTTAGATATCCTAGGGGACGTGAAAAAAGATCACGTATGCTGGATGCACCACCCTAGATCCACGAAGAAATGACTAGATTATCGTTCGGCACACTCAAAGCTCGTGAAAAATGGTATTGCGTATTCTTGCTTCCAGTCAGCGTTGACAAAAACCTGTTTTCATAAGATGAAAGAAAGCTTCGCAGCACAGGTCGCTAGACTCAGAGACTCTAATTTTCCTGCCTCAGTTATTACTTCAGCTTGTGATAAGGTGACTCGGTACATCAAGAATGATTCCAGAAAACCTGACAAAGAAAAAGCCAAGATAGTCAAAAAGAATGTCGTGGTTATTCCTTATATCCATCGTCTTTCACACGGGTTAAAGGGCGTCGGTTCGAGGTATGGGGTCAACGTAATTTTTTCAGCGCGTAACAAACTAAGCAGGATTATAAACGTGGTTAATAGGCGTGCTGGCAGGAAAAGTGAGCCAGAACTTTTTGGATGTCGCGTCAACCATGGCATGAAGTTCGTGTCCTGTGCCAAGGGGACTGTTTATGAAATACCTTTTTCATGCGGTCACTCAATATATAGGTCAGACGGGGCGTTGCCTCAACATTCGTCTACGCGAACACCACAGTTCATTAAACGGTAGCGCGTACTTCCATTTAGCTGTCCACTGCCGTGAATGTGGGTGTGAGCCAAGATTTAGTGACACAAACGTGCTGTTTAAACACAAAGATCAGCTATCAAGGGAGTTAGTAGAAGCTTATCATATAGCAAAACGAAAACCCGGGTGCGTGAGCCAACCATCCATCAACCTAGTGGACAACGAGATTGTTTTTTTGGACATGGGTTGACCAGAGAATTGAAGATCGAAGAAAGAAGAAAGGAGGAAGAAGACGCGATGACTTATACCTGTCCTGGTGTGTTTTAGTGTGCTGGTGTGTTGTAATTTGATTTCATTTATAATGTTGCGCGCGTAATGGCGAATGACTGGTGGAAGAGGAAACAGAAGCAGCAATCCTCGCGTGTATTTCTCTGTATGTCTTCTGAGTAGATAGTTGTATAGTCAGCGCCTCGTCCTGTGTGTTCTCTTCTTGTCCGTGTGTTATTCGCGCTCGTTATTTATCCCGGCTTTGAACTTGTGAATAAGGTACGATTCTTTTTGCTCGCGATCTCGGTTGCTCTCGAAACCAGACGGTAGAATGTAACTTGGAGCTTCTCGAATTAATGTTTTCTATCGCTGACATGTTTTGAAACAGGGAATGTGGGGTTGGATTTTGCATGCCATCTGCGATTATGAAGCTGCAACCGGAAAGGTGTCTCTGTCTGGCCCACCTATTGCGCGTTGGAAGTGCTCACTGTAGAAGGTATACTACATTACTGGTGTCGCAATTCAAGTTTCCATAAATTTTGTAGGTGAAGTTGGAGTTTGTACTTTCTATTGAGTTTCTCGGTGTTACGATTGGGCAGACCCACGGTGGAAGAAATACATTTAGGTGATGACTCTCTGTCTCACGCGGCGACTACATTATGTTCGGCGCGCGAGCGCGCTTCACGCGCACGGCGCTAGATGGCGCCCAAGTTTAGAGAGGCTTGTGAAGGCTTGCATAGAGGGCTTGTGAAGGAAATTATGCATTCTTTACTTGGTCACTGTGTACTGTGTACTGAAATTATGGATTTATGTTAGCGCACTGGCACTGATTGCCTTTTCCCCCGTGCGGTTCCTGTTTCTTTAAACGAGAACATTCCGATGAGAGCTTAACGTGACAAAAATACTGGTATAAATATGAAACTTCCCGGCATAATCTACTGGGCCTTCAATAATTTAGAGTAAACCGCTAGGTCGTGCTCGCATGTTTTGTCAAACAGCATGTTTAGTAACAGTTGCGTAAATTGTTTACAGACATTGCGTGGCGTTATAGGAGGACGGGTGATTTTTTCCACCCTGCTCCTGCCTTCTTATTGAAAAAAATGAATTCTAATAATGGTACGTAGTGGGGCCAAAATAATTCTTTACATTCGCATAAAGGTTATAGCATTACAAATGGTTTATACATACAATGTCAACTTGTACTGTGGGACATACAAACCTTGTGAGCAGAAAAATTATATTCACGATGACATCGTGACTGAAATGATGACACAGTATGATGACATACTGACTGACATGATGACGCAATGTCTGAAAGTCAAACAATAGTAGCGGTTATAGGACATAAATCACTTTTCATCTGTAAAAAAAATACCTGACAAATACTTTCCCTTTAAAATGTACACAAGAGCTGAATTCACTGCATACTACCAAACAATGCAATCTCCTACATCCTGTGTTTCTCGCCCATGCTCTTAAACTAAGATGAGCGCTGCTTTGCTGATTTCTACTTTTCTTGAGCTTGTTTGTTCATACTCATGGTAATATGCTGCCAGTGTTGTCGCATTCGCATGCTGAAGTAGCAGTGGAGCAACTGGGCACCTGTTTCTGCTTTGTGTTCAGCGCATGGAAACGTTATTGTGCATGTGTCCAGAACACTGTCGATTGTGTCCCAGTAGACAGTCTGGTGGCTTTTATTTTCCACGAAGAACTGTTCCGCTTTCTTCAGTAGTTGGAAAGGGTTCTTGTTGGGGTGTATAAGGCCTCCTCTGTTCTAGACGTTTGTCAGTGCTGCTTCAGCATGAAGTGTTTTTGTCGATGCTGAAAGCGGATCGGCATGCAGGGCAGCGTGTAGCTTTTTCATTTTCACACTCAAAAACCCAGTTACACAATATAGTGTGCAGTCCACAGCCTTGGTTTCTTCAGCCTTTTCTGTCAGGACATGTTCGCATTCCCAGTCTTCGACAGAATTTAGACTGTGAAGCTTGATCTTCACTTCGGTCAACGAGATGAGGAGACTAGGTAGTAACTTGCGATCGGCCCTCGGCATTGCACGACGCCACTGCTCCAGGCGAGCGTCATTCGATGGAGCTTTCAACAAGGACACTTGCTCTGCACAGTTCCGGTACCTCGAATTGCAGTTGGGATCGAAGCACGTCTTTCCCATCCTTATAGCATAACTTCTTCGGGTTAAGGCTCACCTTCGTGCACGATAATGGCACCTTTGATCGACACAGCACCAAAGCAAAGCATGAGTCCAGCCACTGTGCCGCATACCACCACCACACCGCGAAAAAGGCGAGCAAGCTACGCCCCCGAAACCGTGGCCGCCGAGGAGAGACCTCATACCCACGGTGCTCACACCTCAGCGCCCTCCGCGGCGGCGCGGAAGTAACTATACTTCGTTTCACCTTATGTTGCACCGCAGCGAAGGCTAGAAGCGCGAGCTCATAGCGTTGGCAGCCGCTCTTAAGTCACGAGAGCTTGTGCCGCCGAGATGTGCCCCAGAACAAGGAGCTCGCGCTTGTAGCCTTTCCTGCAGTACATCATAAGGTGAAACAGAGTATACTCCTGGTTCGATGCTAGCTCCGAACACGATCTGGTCGCTCGCTCCTCGCGGGAAGGGCGGCCAGAGTCACCACCTAAATGTATTTCTTCCACCGTGGGCAGACCCCACATCCCGACTTTCCGCATGGCCGACTCCCAGTTCTCTCAGTGGCAGTTATCTTGGACCTAACTAAGGAATCCTTAATGTTGCGGGAGCGCCTATACACCACCCGGGGGACGGTAGGAATAACTTTTGCGAGGCGTTCACTTTGTTGTAAATATTAAAATGTTTCCTTAATATTGTCACGAATGGACAGGCGAGAAAACAAAAGAATAACTGGAAAACTGAAACGTTTAATGGGGGCGAACTTGTGCCCAACAATAAAAAAGGAAACAGTGGATAACAGCAGAGCGTCGCGGGCGTCGAAATCGGCGAAAGAGCAGAATCGAGCGCTGGGGCGAAACTGAGCCCGGCTGGTTACGCGGAGCCCCTTTGTGCACGCGTGGGCTTCTGGAACATTCGGCCTGGAACATTCGGCGCGCAGAACATTCTAACCTAGAACGAGCAACACGGTTCTCGAAATTACCAGAAATCTAAATTGGAAGAATAAACAAAAGACGCGGCGCTCCCAGGGATCGAGCCCTAGGCTTTCTGCGTGGAAGGCACGCGCGATAACTGCTAGGCCACGAGCGCGCTGCCTACTTAGTCAGCTGCGCTCGCGGCATTATTCCCCCTTTAAAAAAGTGCATCGTCCCGATGCAGAACAAAGGTAAAACACAAATACACAACAAAAAGATAGCAGAGTCGCGAGCTACAGTTCAGAGTTCACGGTTCCAGTTCACTTTTGACGAGAGTCCAAAGTTCTATCGTTCGTAATACGGCTTGAGCCGGGCGACGTGCACCACCTCGGATCGTGGCTGGCGTCTCGCAGATGGGCGTGTTCCGTCGGGTAGAACTTCGTAGTTAAGATCGCCGAGGCGTCGGATGATTTTGTAGGGTCCGAAATAGCGCTTGAGAAGCTTCTCGCTGAGACAGCGGCGCCGAATAGGTGTCCACACCCATACCCGGTCCCCGGGTTGGAAGTGGACGTCCCTGCGACGAAGGTTACACCGGCGTGCGTCGACTCGCTGTTGCTCTTGAATCTTGATTCTTGCCAGTTGACGAGCTTCCTCCGCGCGTTGAGAGATCAGTTGAGCGTCGTCGTTGCCATCGTCGGTTGGCACGTGAGGCAGCATGGCGTCCAGCATTGTGGTAACCGTCCGGCCATGTACCAGTTGGAACGGCGTCATTCCTGTGGTTTCTTGTACCGCTGTGTTGTACGCAAATGTAACGTACGGCAACACCTCGTCCCACGTCTTGTGCTCCACGTCGACGTACATGGGGATCATGTTGGCGATGGTCTTATTGAGCCGCTCTGTTAGCCTGTTGGTCTGCGGGTGATAAGCGGTAGTTCGTCGATGGCTGGTGTGACTGGAGCCGAAGTACCTCTTGAGTCAGCTGTGCCAGGAAAGACGACCCTCGATCTGTGATCAGCACTTCAGGTGCGCCGTGTCGAAGGAGAATGGACTCGACGAAAAACTTGGCGACTTCCACCGCTGTTCCCGATGGAAGGGCTTTCGTCTCGGCGTATCGTTTAAGATAATCGGTCGCGACGATAATCCACCGGTTCCCTCGCGTCGATGTTGGGAACGGCCCAAGCAAATTCATTCCGACCTGCTGGAAGGGCGTAGTCGGGGCAGCTATCGGCTGCAAAAGTCCTGCTGGCTTTGTCGGAGGCTCCTTACGTCGCTGGCACTCATGGCACGACCGTGTGTACAGATGGACGGTTTTCGGGAGTGCTCGGCCAGTAGTACTTGTCACGAATCCGGGCGAGCGTCCCGCAGTAGCCAAGGTGTCCGGCCGTCGGGCCGTCGTGGCATTCTTGAAAGATTTCTTCTCGCAGGCTGGCAGGCACAACCAGCAGCAAGGCAGGATTGCTGGTTCCGAAGTTCTTCTTGAAGAGCACACCTCGCCGCAGAACGAAGCTTGACAAGTCTCGGGCCAGGACTCGCGGAACTGAACTTCCTTTACCTTCGAGGTGGTTGATCACGGCGCGAAGCTCCGGGTCGTCTCGTTGAAGGGCTCCCATGTCGGTGTCTGTAACTGCTCTTAGAAATCGAGCGTCATCGTCGTCGTCGGTGCTGTCAGGAGGAGATTAGACTGGGGCCCTAGACAAGCAGTTTGCGTCATTATGCTTGCTGCCAGACTTGTGCACAATGGTTACGTCAAATTCTTGCAGTCGCAGACTCCAGCGACCGAGGCGTCCTGACGGGTCCTTGAGGTTCGCGAGCCAGCAGAGGGCGTGGTGGTCTGTGACCACGCGGAACGGGATACCGTACAAGTACGGACGGAACTTAGTTATCGCCCAGACGACAGCAAGGCATTATTTGTCGGTCGTTGAATAATTTTGTTCTGCCTTAGACAGTTCCCGGCTTGCGAAAGCAATTACTCTCTCTGCCCCTTCTTGTCGCTGAACGAGCACCGCACCGAGACCGGTATTGCTGGCGTCCATGTGTAATTCTGTCTCCGCCGACTGATCAAAATGTCCGAGGATAGGGGGCGACTGCAGCCTTCACTTGAGTTCGTCGAACGATTGTTCTTGCTCTTCTCCCCACTGGAACTGCACGTCGTCCTTCGTCAGATGCGTCAGCGGTGAAGAAATCTGTGCAAAGTCACGCACGAAACGTCTGTAGTAGGCGCACAGCCCAAGGAATCTACGGACGGCCTTCTTGTCCGATGGCTTGGGGAATTCGGCGACAGCGGACGTCTTTGCAGGATCAGGCTTACACCGTGAGCACTCACGACGTGGCCCAAGAATTTCAGCTCTCCATAGGCGAACCGGCACTTCGAAGGCTTGAGTGTCAGCCCAGCAGATTTGAAGGCCCGTAGCACGGCTCGCAGTCGTCTGAGGTGCTCGTCGAATTTGTTGCGCCAGCGGCTCCGCGTACCAGCCGGCCCAGTCTCGCTGGGGCGAAACTGAGCCCGGCTGGTTTCGCGGAGCCCCTTTGCGCACGCGTGGGCTTCTGGAACATTCGGCCTGGAACATTCGGCGCGCAGAACATTCTAACCCAGAACGAGCAACACGGTTCTCTAAATTACCAGAAATCTAAATTCGAAGAATAAACAAAAGACGCGGCGCTCCCCGGGATCGAGCTCCTGGGCTTTCTGCGTGGAAGGCACGCGCGATAACTGCCAGGCCACGAGTGCGCTGCCCACTTAGTCAGCTGCGCTCGCGGCATTATGGCGGTGACATTCGGAGACTTATTGCTGAAGGTCAGCACGAGGCTGGCCTGTCGGCTTGCTTCCGCCTGGGGACCGCTGTCACCTAACAAGAGGTCACGATCGAGGGCGCGCGCCTTACTAATTACGTGATCTATGTTTGTTTTTTTGGGGGTACTTTGCTCAGTTAGAACCTCGCGTAGTTGATTAGCGTTGGAGTCAAAATCGTCGTGATTAAAACCTACACGTTTAAACCTGTGACCCTGGCTCTACGAAATACTGGTTCGGCAAGGTCCAGTATGACAACTGTCGAAGTGGTAATATTTCTGGCTGTCCGTGGGCTCTCGATGCAGTTGAGTGACCATAGTTGTGTTCTTAATTATTACTCTAACGTCTAAGAAATTAACGTCAATTTTCAAGTAACTCTATGTAAAGCGAATGTAATTGTGCGCGGAGCTAAAATTTGTGATAAACTTGAGAAGCTCATTTTCTGCGTGTGACCAGATAAAAATACGTCATTATTATACCTTCTGTAGAACATCGGTTCGAGCGGGCAGGGTGCGAGACAAGTTGATTCTAGGTCACCCACAAATATATTGGCAGCAGTCTGGCGCCGTTTTCGTGCCCATTGCGGTAAATCTGGGTTGAAGGAAAACTTGCCATCGAATTCAAAACTATTTAGCTCCAGAACTAGGCTCGAGCAGGGCGGCCAGAACTTGGCACTCTGGGAAGTGATCCCTCCTGTGGGCTTCATATTGTCACGAATGGCAAGTGATGATGCGGTGAATACCTGAGTAAACTAAACGTTTAATCGGGCGAACATGTGCCCAAACATCAAGAAAGAAACAAAGATAACAGCAGAGCGTCGCGGGCGTCGAAGTCGGCGAAAAGCAGAGTCGAACGCTGGGGCGAAACCGACTGCCGCTCTGCCACGCAGAGCCCCTTGTACACGCGCGGGCTTCTCGAACAATCGGCGTAGAAAGTTCGCGCATAGAATATCTCTAACCTCGAACATGCAACAGAGTTCTCGAATTTACCAGAACATTACATTAGATGTCAACAAAAAAGGCGTCCCCGCAGCCAGGAATCGAACCCTGGCTTTTCGCGTGGGAGGCAGGCGCTATAAACTGTTACGCCACGCGCGCGCTGCCTACTTAGGAAGGCGGCGCGCGGCATTACTCCCCCTTTAAAAAGTGCATCGCCTCGATGCAGCACAAAACAAAACAAAATAAAAAAAGAACGATAAACAAGAGTCCTTTGGAGCTACATAAAGTCCACAGTCCTGTCGAGCGTAGTACGGCTTCAGGCGCACGACGTGGACGACCTCAGGTCGTGGTGGGCGGCGTGACGATGTTCGTGTTCCGTCGGGCATCACCTCGTAGTTCAGCTCCCCGAGGCGACGAAGTACCTTGTACGGTCCAAAGTACCGTTTCAGCAGGTTCTCACTATAGGCCGCGGCGACGGATGGGCGTCCACACCCACACCCTGTCTCCGGGCTGGAATTGACGTCCTCGTGACGAAGGTCAGCGGCCCGAGTCGGCGCGTTGCTGGTCTTAGATCAGGAGCCGGGCGAGCTGGCGGACTTCTTCGGCCCGTTGAGCAACCACCTGGGCGTCGTCGCTTTCATTGTCAGCGGGCTCATGGGCAGCATCGCGTCCAGCATGGTCGTTACCTTCCGACCATGTACCAGCTGGAAAGGTTGAATCCTGTAGTCTCTTGCACCGCCGTATTGTAGGCGAACGTGACGTAGGCAACACCTCGTCCCACGTATTGTGCTCTACGTCGACGTACATAGAAATCATGTCGGCGATTGTCTTGTTGAGTCGCTCCGTCAGCCCGTTGGTCTGTGGGTGGTACGCAGTAGTACGACGATGGCTGGTGTGACTGATCCGGAGGATTTCTGAGTCAGCGCCATGAACGATGATCCGCGATTTGTAATCAGAACTTGGGAGTGCCGCGCCGGAGGACGATGGATTCGATGAAAACTTGGCGACTTCAACAGCCGTCCCTGAAGGAAGGGATTTCGTTTTTGCGTACCGCGTGAGATAATCTGTGGCGACGATTATCCACCGGTTTCCCAGGGTCGACGCGCGGAAAAGGACCGCGTAGATCTATTCCGATCTGCTGGAACGGCTGGCGAAGAAATCGGCTGCAGGAGACCTGCCGGCTTCGTCGGCGGTTTCCTGCGTCGCTGGCACCCGGCAGGATAGGGTGAGAGGTGGACGGTTTTGGGGAGCTTTGGCCAGTAATACTTTTCACGAATACGCCAGTGTCCGGCTGTAACCAATCTCCTCTGAAGGTCGGCCGGGATTACCAGTAGCCACGGCGAGCTGTTGTTTCCGAAGTTCTCTTGTAGAGCACACCCTGTCGAATGGCGGAAGTCGGCAGGGTTCGTGAGGAAAACACGGGCATCGGTACTCCCGCCTTCCAGTGCTCGATTACTCTCAGCTGACGATCGTCCCTTTGACGTCGTGCATGTCGTCGGTTTTGACTGTGTCCTAGAAGCACTCGTCGTCACTGTCGTCGCTGCAGCCGGAAGGGGTTTCGACGGGGCTCTGACAGGCAGTCGGCGTCGCTGTGCTTGCGGCCTCGACTTGTAGACCATAAGTCATGTTGAACTCTTGTAGTCGGAGACTCCATCGAGCGAGGCGTCCTGACGGGTCCCTGAGGTTCGCAAGCCAGCAACGCGAGTGATGGTCCGTCACCACGCGGAACGGGCTCCCGTACAGTACGGACAAACTTTTGATTGCCCAGACGACCGCAAGGCATTCTTTCTCAGCCGGGAGTAATTTTTCTCCGCCTTGGACAGTGTCCGACGGCGTAGGCGATGACTCTCTCGATGCCTTCTTGCACTTGGACCAGTACTGCGCCGAGTCCCGCGTTACTTGCGTCTGTATGAATCTCGGTTTCCGCATCCTGATCGAAATGACCAAGCACAGGAGGAGTCTGGAGTCGTTGTTTCAACTCGTCGAATGCCTGCTGCTGCTCCCGCCCCATTCCAACTTATCGGCGTCCTTCGTCAAGTTTGTGAGCAGTGCGGAAATTTTAGCGAATCCCGAACCAAGCGTCGATAGTAGGCGCAAAGTCCAAGGAATCTTCGCACGGCTTTCTTGTCTGTCCGCTGGAAATGCCGCGACGGCGCGAGTCTTCTCGGGTCTGGACGTGACGAGTTAATAACCACGGACCAGAAACTTCAGTTCGTCATGGCGAACCGGCACTTTGACGGCTTGAGGTGAGTCCGGCGGTCTGAATGGCTTGGAGAATAGCTCGAGTCGTCGCAAGTGCTCGTCGAAGTCACTTGAAAACACCACGACGTCGTCATAGGTGACGAGACAGCTCTGCCACTTCAGCCCCGCCAGTACTGTGTCCATGACACCGCTGGAACGTTGCTGGCGCCGTGCATAGGCCGAAAGGCATGACCTGAACTCGTACAGGCCATCTGGCGTAACGAGCGCTGTCTTCTCGGTCCTCGTTCGTCGACTTCAATCTGCTGCGGCAACCGCCTTCAGGTCCATCGATGAAAAGTACCGAGAGTGGCGCAGGCGGTTCCAGCGTGTCATCGATCTCGGGGAGTAGATAGACGTATTTTTTTATTACCGCGTTCAGCTGCCGGTGGTTCACGCAGAACCTAAGCGTCCCGTCCTTCTTCATAACCAGCACGACTGGAGAAGCCCACGGACCTGCTTGAAGGCTGATTATTTCGTCGTTCCGCATTTATTCCCTTACCGTTGGATGACCTTTTGTTTTTTGTCTGGAGACTCGGTACGGCGATCGGTGCACAGGGACGCGCGTCGTCGGTGACGATGCGATGCTTCGCAACGGTGGTTTGGCGCACCTTTGACGACGTGCCGTGCGAAGCAGCAGCGCATATTCGGCGAGAGCAGTCACCAGCTGCCATCGCTTCGGGCCTGGAAGCTTGGGGTCACGTCAAGCTTCGCTGGCGGTACCTTTGCCGCCAGCGCAGCAGTCAGGTCCCGCTGTGGGACTTGGCCCACAGCGGCACCTTTGAGGTGTTGCTTTCTGACGGAAGTTTGTCACGAGGACAGCGGTGCGCCCATCCTGAAGTTTAGTCACCCTGCGACGCCTGTTCCTCTTCCAGGAGCAATTGAAGGCTGTCTTCAAGAACAACTTCGCCGCAGGTAGCTGTACCGGTCACGACGGGTACGACAACACTTGCTCGTGGCGGCAGGTTCGAAGTGGGCGGCAGCGACTCGGAGGGTGGCTCACGCTGTTTGGTGTTTTTTGAATTCGAACAGTTTGCGCAGCGTCAGTCTGTTCTCACCAAGGTCGATGATGGCGCCGTATTCACACAGAAAGTCCATGCCAAGGATGACGTCTCTGGAACAGTTCAGAACGACAAACTCACAGGGCACGTCTCACCGTGGATCTCGACTCGAGCGGTGCATCTTCCGACTGGTGTAATGAGGTGTCCTCCGGCTTCGCATTAGAGGTCCATCCCACGGCGTCATGACTTTTCGAAGGCGGCGGAGAGCCTCCCACTCAAGACTGAATAGTCTGCCCGGTGTCTACGAGTGCTGATGCGTCGTGGCCGTCGATGGCGACGTTTAGGTTGTTGAACACCGTTTGAGGGGCGTCGTTGGGGTGCGTGGCGTCGAGAGAGTGGGAGCGCTCTGGCGTTCTTGGAGGCTCTTTCTTCTGGGTCACCTTCGACAACGGCACCTCCGCGCGCTGCCGCACTTAGTTTTCCCTACGAGATAGGGGACAGGGCGTCACGGCGCGACCGACGGAGGCAATGCGGATTTCGGAGATGGAGAACGGGAACCTCGTGGTGCTGTTGGCGCTGGTGACGGAGGGCGACGGAGGACTCCTCGATGTCTCTGGTCGTTCTCCAAAACGAGGTCGACGGTTGTCTGGCGCAACCTCGCAGGCCGAGCTGGCGGTAGGGGCACCCAGGAAACGTGGTCAGCCTCTCCGCAGCGAAAGCACACCGACGTCCGTCATCCGTGCACCACACGTCGGTCTTGTGAGGTCCACGCTGCTCCTGGCGCGGAGGTACTGCGGCGAAGACTTTCGTCTGGGGGCAGCTGGTACTGCTGGGTGACAGGAGGCTGCGGACGACGAACAACTGCGGCGTAGGTCAGCAGCTGGTGGTTCCGGTGCGGCGCGTCGGCGAGAACGTCTGGCTGGAGCGCTTGCTGACCTCTTCGAACAATCTCGGCGATCGAGAGTAGGCTGACGTTCGGCGGCCGGTAGCAGCTCTTCAGCTCTTCACCGACGATGTTCTGGATTATCTCGCGAGATGTCCGTGTTGTTCCAGCCGGAAGACGAAAGGCAGCGACGCCGGACCTCGGTGATAGTGGGCGGCACGAGCTTGAAGGGCACGTTCGATGCTGGTGCTCCGTGATGAAGCCTACGACGGTGGGCGGCCCGAACAAGGCCTCCGAAGATGTTTTCTTTACGCCGCGCATCAAGCACCCGCGGCTTTTTCTGTTCGGAAGCGTTTCTGGCTCGGCGCGATTCATCAGGGTGGAGAACGGCCTCGACGCATGCCAGACGCTCTCGGTCTGCCCTTGGTCTTCGCCGTCTCGCAGGAGTTCCCGGCACGCCGTCGTCGTGCTGCTGTTGGCAAACGTGCGTCGCAGCTCGCCCTGGGTTCCTTCCCACGACGAAATCAATGGCTTCGCGAGTTTCTGAACCAGGTGCGTGCCGCAGCCTTCCAGAGCGAAGCACACATTTTTGAAGGCACCGTCTCGTGTCCATCGGTTATGGCGGCCACCTGCTCAGGTCGTTGTAGCCAATCCTCAACGTCCTCGTGGTTCTCCCTCCGTGAATGGCGGCAAACGCCGGAGTCCAGGGTGCAACGGGCAGGTGCGCGACGCAGAAGCGGCCGGGGTCTCCGACCGGTCGGCCATCGTCGTCCTCCCTCGTCTGCCCGGTCCCTGGGCGGCAAGCGAAGTCCTGCATTCCTGGGTAGCTGGGCCAGTTCCGCGCAGCCCGACCGGATCCTGGTCTGGTCTTCGTTGGGTCTTTCTTCGGAGGCTTGGGTTCGGACTTGCATCCGCGGGGAACTTGGAGGGTGCCAGGCCACACGGTATCTCCGCACCTTCACCAAAATGTCACGAATGGCAAGGGATGATGCGGTGGAATAATCGGAGTAAACTAAACGCTTAATCGAGCGAACTTGTGCCCAAACATAAAGAAAGAAACAAAAGATAACAACAGAGCGTCGCGGGCGTCGAAGTCGGCGAAAGAGCAGAGTCGAACGCTGGGGCGAAACTCGACCGCCGCTCGCCACGCGTAGCTCCTTTTGTACACGCGTGGGCTTCTCGAACAATCGGCGTAGAAGGTACGCGTAGCATCTGCCTAACCTCGAACATGCAACAGAGTTCTCGAATTTAGCAGGATCAGTACATTAGATGTCA